>JAKSZP010009342.1:0-169273 GCA_022478985.1 Massospora cicadina | reverse complement strand
ACGACTAAGGATCCTGCTGCATTATAATCACATCTTATAAAAGTGGGCCGTGGAGATGAGATTCTGAATGTTCAGAATGATGATGCTTTATGTCATGAAGTGAGAATGATCTCACTAAAAACCTAGACAGTATGTGGTACAAAAAGGGTTACTTTTTGAGGGGTCAGTTAGTATTCTGGAAAGGTTGTTTTTATGTACCAGATAGACCTTTAATAAGAGAGTTATATGCGAGAACCACTATGTAGGCATGGCCAGACATCCTGAAAATTAAAATGATAAAATAATTAAAAAACTTATCAATGGCTTGGTCTTAAAGGAACGTCTTAAGATATGTGGCAGGATGTGAGGTATATGGGCGCACCAAGGTTCATATAGGACTCCCTGAAGGAAAATTGCAACCATTATCAATTGTACAAAAGACATGGGAGTCAATTTCTATAAATTTTGTAGTAAGCTACCCCATTTCTAAGGATTTAATGCAGCATTGGTTGTGGTATATAGATTCACTAAAATGGGTTATTTAATTATCAACTACTACCAATGTTATAGCTAAAAAGATAGCTCTTCTTTTTTTTAGAAATGTATTCAGCATCATGGTACTCCCTAAGAGGCGATTTTTGACAGAGGGCCTCAGTTCACATCAAATTTTTGGAAACAGCATATTGCAGACCTTAAAAAAGAATTGCTTATCCACAGCATACCATTCACAGACTGATAGACAGATAGAGAGAGAAAATCAGGTTCTGGAGCAGTACTTGAGATGCTATGTTAGTGCAGAGCAGGACAACTGGGTTGAGATGTTGCCTATGGCCCAATTCTGTTATAACTCTCTAGATCATTCCTCCACTGGGATGTCACAATTTAAGGCAAGCTATGGCCACGATGTGAATTGGGATTCTCTGCCAACAATTGAAGCTGATAACCAATCAGGAAGAGATTTCTGAAGGAATTCCACCAGACCCATGCATTATGTCTTGCAAACTTAACTTGAGCAGTGCAGACTTACAAGGAATTTGCAGATAACAAAAGAGTACCTGGTAAGCCATTGGAAGTTAGAAGTGAGGTTTATCTAGATGCACACTATCTTCCTTTAGATGTACCATGTTGGGAACTTTCCCATCGGTGAGTAGGACCATTATAGTAAAAGAGGTCATTGGAATGTTGCTTACCAAGTTTCTCTACCTGAAAGGTGGAAGACTTATGATGTTTTTCATTATCACTCTTGTACAATAAAGAGGGAGTTCCTTGCCCCATCAGAAAGTTAAAAACGCCATACCCCCTCTGGTTGATGGTCCAGATACAGAGTATGAGGTAGAGGCTATTACTGGCAAACGTAAGGATTGTGGAAAAACTTAAATTCCAGGTTAAGTGGGCTGGATATCCCGCATAAGAAAGCACTTGGGAGCTTGAGGAGAACTTGAAGAATGCAGGCAAGCTGTTAAAGAAATGGGAGAAGAAGGCCTCGCAGATAGCTTCTACCCTGGTGGGGGATTATATCAGGGTAAATCCTGGCATGAATAAGATTCCTGAGATTGCATATATCTTCCACCAGATCAAGAAAATATGTGTTAAAGTTAAATCAATTAATTGCATACCAAATCATAAAGGCAACGGGAATGGTTTAATTAATCACTTAGTTTACCTTGATTGCAATGATATTGAGTCAATAAATGCAAAAGTCATATTTTCAATGATACTGAGACGATCCCCACTACCTTTCAAAATCATATGCACAGCATTTTCCAGAAGCTCATAAGAAGATCAGTATCACGTCAGGATGATAATTAAGCTTAGGTAAGTCCAGAAAGCTGAATAGAATATATAATTAAAGCATTCATATTATTATTCTTTGCGGTCAATAAAAATATTCTTTATCATTGAAACACTATTGAATTTATTTACTAAAGTGTTATCAATCCCGATCTACTACCCCAGCCTATAAGAAACTCCTTTCCAACCTTCTCTTCTTAAAATAGTATCATTAGGTAACTCCCATACCAGCTTACCCACCATTTCTTATACCTGGATACCTCTAGTGTCCTAGTCATACTGGATTAAAACCATTTGTTATGCTACTTCATGGTTAGCTACCACCAATCAGGTCAGTAGTACACCAGTCCCTGACAGATTAGGTCAAGTTGGCAGACAGAGTCATGGTAAGCTCATTGTAGTGATTCCTTAGTGATTGCCTTGGGATGCTCAATTGTCGAGCTGGGTGGAGGTGGAACGCCACCAGCCTTGTCATGTGCTTCACTAGGATCTTGGTGAAGAGTTTGTGGTCAAAGTTTAAAAGTGAAATTTGATGTCAGTTTTTAAGGTCCTCTCTGTCTTCTTTCTTGTTTGGATGAGGGTTGTGATTGAGCTCTGCGAGTCAAAAAGCACACTCCCTTCTACCAGGGAGTTGAGAAAATGAGCTGTAGGGATTTTGTGACCATTATGGGATCCGCAAGTACACCTAGAATGGATACCATCCAGTCTAGTATCCTTCAGGTGTGGGTCTTCAAAGAGAAGCTCCATTAATTTGTGCAATGTGAGCAGTGCAAGGAGTCTGTCATATACCAGAGAGGGCAGCTAGTGGTACTGTGGCCCATTTGATGAACTCTCAAATATCTGCTGGTTTTACCCTTGACGCCTGGAACAGGGTTATTAGTACTGATGAATCTCAGTGGTGATCTTTTCCTTGTCTGTGGTTAAGGTGCCCTACCTTCAAGGTTAAGTTGCTTGATTTTTTTGTGCCTTCTGCTTTTGGTAGAAGTATTAAGTGGTACATTCCAACAATGTGTAGTAATGTGCTGACGTGAAGTTTGCTGCCTGTTTTATTGGGTGGTAAGTTCTAGGTGATAGACTCCTGGGAAGATTCCCACTCTTCTATTTATTATGTATGAAGGTGTGGGCTGAAAGTTTCTTTCCAGATTCTTTATTTTTGCTTCATCTCATCTAAACTTGGCTTGATCCATAATCAACTGAACTTTCTTACAGTTTTGGGCAACTCTCAGGATCCACGAACTTAGTCTTCACTCAATTGTCTTGTAAGGTGTGCAAATGGGGTGATGTGGTGGATACTGGACAGCAGATGGCTTCAATCAGCTTGTCATGCGTAAAGGGCTTTTCTGATATTTGTGGGGCGATCCTAAGGCAAAAAAATGAATCAATGGTTCAAGGGTGATCATGAGGACCACCATGAGGGATCAATGGTCACTGATGGTTTATTGCACTGTGGGAGTGGTGACTCAACTAGTCAGTCTAGGAAACTAAGGACATTTCAGTTTAAGATGCAGACCTATACTTCCACTCCTTAATCCAGATCTGAGTCATGCAGCCAAGGTGGACGTGGAGTTAGAAATCTTTAAATCTGTTGGTTCAGAGGAAGTCTTGGAGTCATGTAGTGCCCACTGATTCTGTTTGGTAGGGTGCAGTGTCCAAGACCTGACTCAGTATGTTGTTGAAATCGCCTATCAACATTATGTTGTGAGGGAGCTGGAGGCATGTGAGTCCTTCTAGAAGCCAGTCCTGCTCATAACCTGTGTTCAGCAGATAAATGCTCACTGTGAAAAAGGAGAAGTTGGGGGTGGACAACTTGTCCAGAACTACGCAGCCCTCAATGTGTTCTGAAGAAGACTGAACTTTTACAAAGGGACTCAGGATGACTATTGCTTCGTGGGGCATCAACTGGATTTACCTCTGAATTATTTGTTCCATGCTTCAATATTAGAGAGTGAAGTGGGGCTCTTAGATGGCTGCCATAACCAATCAAGTTGACCTGAAAGTGCAAAGTAGGTGGTCTCTCCACGTTTAATACCACATTCTACTGGCGTTTATTTGCTGCAAGATTATAGTTTCTTTATGAGGCCTCATAGGTTACCCTAACCATATACTGGAGGTTCCAGCGCTTTTAATTGTATCTGTGAGGTAGTTCAAACTAAGTCTCTAAGCTTGACTTTTTGCAACGATCTGAGCATTGCACCAAGGAAGTTGGGATCATTCTGGGTGGAGGGGGACAAGGATCCAGTGAGCCAACTTAGAATGCCACCTCTGCAATTTTTTTCTGGAAAAGTCCCCTCTGGTGCTCTCCATGCCCTATATGGGCTCCATCTGAGCTTCCCAAGTCCAGTCTACCACCTTAAGTACCAAGAAGGAGGTCTGGGATGTAACCTGAGAAGTTGATGGTAGGCACGTTGGGTTAGGGGGTCTGCCACAAATGAGCGGAGCTCCAGGTGTCCTCTATTGGTGGAGGGTATTCAGTGATTGAAATAAATGGGTAGCTCTGAGTAGGTTGATTGGGGGAGAGCTGGGGTTGTGCCTGCCAGGTTTGTATCTTCCAGAACTGGTAGTGGTTTTGAGGGCTTGCCTTTGTTTTGCGCTGGATCTAAAGCATGAGAGTGGAAGGGGTCTCTACAAGAGAGAGTTTACATCTCTAAGGCTATTTTTGCACTGTTAGCTGTAATTTTTGACTGTCTTACAGAGGGCAACTGGAGACAGCAACTTTACTGAAATTGATTTTGTTGGTTGAGGGATTTCTGCTGACGCTGCATGATTCCTCTTCCAACACACAATTTGATTTCTATTTGTTGATATATTGGGATTCTTTACATGCAGTACAGCAGTTGTAAAGGTTATCCAGGGCGTTGCACTATGAGAACGGGGCCATGCTTGATTAAGATTATGAAAAAAATCTCAGGGCAGGATATTATGACAGTGATATGAAGTATGATTTCTACGTTTAGGGAAAACATGAGTTTCAGGATGAATGACGCTTTGTAAACAAATGCTCATTGAGTTGGAGCGTAGTATGCTAGCACACTGAGGTCCACTGAGAGGAAGGAGTCAAATTCTTTTAGCCCTCGATGATAAACTAACTTTAATGGTTTTAGATTGACTGTGGTCATTATTTTTTGAAGGTTACCCAAGAGATCTTTCAAGGTTCAACCTAATTCTGATGATGTGTAGGGACCCGCATGGAATGCAATGTTTATGGCCATGGTCTTGTCTGCATCCACTGAGCTTGGAAACCCACACCAATGTAGTGGCCATCCACCTCCTCATGAACGGTGGTGCCAACAAGGAAGGCCTCAGCTTTTGCCTCAATGTAGCTAAATTAGTACTGGGTTTGGAACATGAAGGGGTTGCGGCCATAATATATGCAGACTACATGTTCCAGAGTGGAGCGAGGAAGGTCTCTCTGGGCTCATGTTTCAGCTTATCTATTATTGACTTCCACCACAAAAGTGGCATTGTTAAGGTTAGTGGTGAGTGAAGTAGGTGTAAGTCATTTCTGCCAGTCCTCAGTAACTTTTTTGGCACGTTTGTTCTTAGTTTGTGCTAAAGCCACTAGTGCAGTGTGAGGGAGTCATGGGGTAGTCTCCAGGTTCCCTTGAGGTCTGGCCCTTGTCAAGGTCAATGCTGCTAGCACTTTATGAGCTGGAGTCATACACAGAGGCGCCAGGTTCTCCTTTAATGTCCTGGCCTTCATCATTTTGGGTTTTAACCACAGGACTTCAGGTCATGGTGTGTTTGGTTCACAAATTTTTACTAAATTCAGATGGCTCTGATCAAAATGAGCTTGAACCTGTAATCAAACCAATCAACAGGAATTGTGGTCATTTGAGTAGTCAAGTTTTCCTCCTTTGAGGTCTCATAAACTTGGCTTGTAATTGATTTGGTCAAACGGTCAAGAAGCTGTTTTTGGTATGGTCAATCTAGTCATCTGACCAGGCATGTGAATAAAATCCACTAGAAATTGAAAGTCAGACTGAAAAAATTTTGTGGATGGGTGAAACATCTCACCTTCATAGGCAGTTAATGTGATGACATTGATTTCTGCCAACATAACTGATTGGGTGGAGGGAACATCCAATTTATAAATTATTTATCAGTTTTACCTTAGTTATGGTAGGGTAAAGAAATGTGGGTTTATTGGGCAAATTGTCAGAATCAATCACACATCTATCAATGTGTTGTATAGCAGCATCTGCCTTGGTGGCTGCCAACTGGGAGTGGGCGGTCCTGGTGGATGCACACATTAGCAACCTAGGGTTGCCATACAATTTAGGATGGGGTTTGGTTTTTCCGCCAAGTTAATGGGATCTTTGCCAGTTTTAACACCATTTTCTATTATGTACGTTGATTTTTCTAAAGTACCTAAGTTTCTATGTTAGCATAATTTTCAAAAAGTGTTGCTTAGCGAGAAGAAAGGCTTTAGGAAGTCAATGCAAAAAAACTAACACATGTGGTAACTTATTAAAAAATTATATAATTTCTTTTTTAGGTTTATGTTTTTGTAATTTTTGTTGCTTAAATTAATTTTTTAAAATTTACCTTACATACTTGATATTTTGATTCTCAAGTTACACATGCATACCAAATTTCATTAATGTAGGTTTGTTGGAAATTTGAACAATTTTGAATACTTTCTCAATTTTGAATATTATATAATAAAAAAGATATAAGTTTTTCTTTGAATTTTCACCACATATCAAAAATATATCAAATACTAAAGATAAACGGTTACTTTGCTAATCTACACCTTCTGAAAAAAAACTTACATGCCAAATTTAAAATCCTATCCTTTGTGGTTTAAAAGAAACCTTGATTAATAGTATCAATTACATATAGATCATAGAACCACAAAAATGCCACCAGTTGGCATAAAAACTTAGTTGTTAAATTAAATAAATCTACTTGAAGTAGTAATCTAAGAGAGTAATCATTACCTCTAGGAAAGCTGCATAACAAAGAACTATTATACATAAGCCAACCTGATAAGGACTTTTAGAGAAAATATTTAAGATCTCAATTGTTTTGAAAATTGGTATGCATTAGGCATGAGAGTATTTGTGCTTATTTTAAGTTAATAGTTCATTAAAATTATAATAAATATGATTAATTTTAGAATTATTAAGGGCTATGATAAGCACTTTCCTGATGCTTTACATAAGGCGTTTATATAATCAAAAAGTTGAATATGAAAAGTGAAATTTAATTTAGTCAAATAGTACATTACTACACATCAGAGTTGAAGTATGAAGAAAGCTAATATATATATATAAGTAACAAGACTTTTTAAGGAACATATATCCAAAGCAGCTAGCACTTTGACTTCTCAATTAAACTCTTTTTAAGTTATAACATAAAAAAGGCCAGAAGATGGAAGAGACTTCATTATTCTTCTTTGTAATTTCTATCATGTGTCCAAAAGTAAAACAATTTGTTAAAGTGAACTATTTATAACATAATACTCTTTTTAATATGTTTTACATAATCCATCCATCTATGTTTAGGTTTAACTAGCCTGATATAGCAGTTTGAGACAAAATATGATAATAGCACTTTGGCTACTTATGCTTGAGTAATTTGAATAAGATGCACTTCCTGAGCAATGAGTTATAAACATATATTAGACAGTGTCAGTCTCATTATTTGAAACTATTTTTCCTCACTTGGTTTCTAAATTTGTCATACTAATATGATTTTAGAGTATAATATGGGACAAACTGTGGGCTTTGTTTTATTCAATGTAAAGTATTATAAAAAAAGGTAAGACTTTTGGAAAATCAAGCACATAGGTGTTAATTTTATATTAATATTAGTTTCTCTTGTTTTTTTTTAGTTTTCCATCCTTATATGCTGCAACATAAAATGCTTTTAGGTTCCCCCCTTGGGTTGGGACCATCTAGTACTAAAAAAAATGCTTTTAGGTTAAAATAGAAACTCAATATTTAAAATGATGTTTTCTTTATCTCCCTTACATGTTAGTAAAGTAATCTTAGAATATTTATATTGCTCACAGCATAATCTAAAGCGTCATGTGTATGTTCTCTTCATACATAACTAACCTAGACAAAATATCCTTGTTGTGGTTATATTTATATAAATGCAATTAAAACTTAAAGTGCATCAAAAGTACTTCATGGCATATTATTAACTTATATTACTTGATTATTCTTGTCATGGATGAGGTCACAACTTGTTTACCAGATTATTCTCAACCAATGGAAATGATTACATTTATTACTCTTGTTGGTGGAGGTACAGGCAGCCAACGCACCGCTGATGGGGTTTGACAAGGCCTTTTATAGTTTTGGGTGAGCGCTGAAATTTACATTAACATTGGGATGACAACATGCAAATTAAAATTTTTGTTCTAACAAGCCAGATGATTTAATTTTTGAAGATGACGCCAACAAATTTTTATAAAAATTGATTCCCTTATAAACCTTTGGGTGCTAAAACAATTTACATTTCACTAATGACATTATGATGAGAAGACTGAGTAATGCCAACAAAAGCGTTTGAGAAAAAAGTGATTATTTATTAAATTGGGAAAAAATTTAATTTTTAAGTAGCTCAAAAACCTGAAGTGAGGTGCATAGTAGAAAAGCCATTGCTTGGCCCTGATGTTGACCAGAGTATTACCCAATTTGGTAATCAACTCATATACAAGAAGAGACAATGGACCAACAACCATAAGTGAGGACAAGTAAATGGGCCAGGAACATCTAGGTTCAGGGATGACACCGCATGAAGGAGCTTACAGCTACAGGAATTGGTACAAATGGATGAAGCCACTATAGTAGCAGTTAGAAGATGTCTGACTAGGGGATCTTAAAAATTTCTCATATTAAAACTCATTTTTTATTCTTTTACAATATTCATTCATTTTTGTACCTTTATTACTTAAAGTATAAAATACTTAACTTTTTATCTCAATCAAAAACCTTTCCACCAAATCTAAAGTTTATCCTTTTACTTTTCACTTATGGTTGTTTGAGTGAGCTGATTGATAGTAGCAGTTTGGGATTAATTAAATATACAGAATGCAGTAACAAGCCTGAGATCTTCTCTGTTTGATTCAGGGCACTCTATATCATTGATACTTTGGAGCTGATATGCCAAGGAAGATATTGGACTGATTTCTGTTGAGTCCTCTCATCACCTTGGGCTCTGCTTGCTTAACTCTGGGGATTTTGAGCTTGGGGCGTCAAAAGAGGTAATCTGTTGCACAGATTTAACACTAACCAGCTAAGCTTGAACTTTCTGATAGAGCGAAAAATTTGATACTCAAATGCCAACTGTGCATCTTCTTTACAATTAATTCTGTGTATGTTGGAATCTTCTCTTGACCCAACGGAGCTTATATCAACCTCTTTCCTTGAAAGCCTGACTTACAAGGAGTTCTTCTCAAAATGAGTGTCTTTGACTGTAGTGCACTCAACACTGGTTACTTGCAGTCACTAATTTTCACATATTTTTTATTAAAGTTAAAAACTAAATGAAGGACAAACTCAAGATTCTGTGATATATACTGTTTACTTTAAATAAAAACTCAGTATTTTTATACTAAATACTAAAATTTGGGATGTAAATTAATAAATTGAGTGAAAAATTGAATATTAAATTGAGAAAATATTGAATTTATTTCAGGAGCTTTGGTGCAGTCTCTTCTTTAATTGATTTCTTTATTGGGCACTTATCTTCTCAAGTTCCTAAATTCGTGCACTGCAGTGGTGTGTGGAGCCCGTAGTATCAGGGTTATTGCCTCTATAGCTCCTATGCGCTTTGGTGGAGTCCAAATTTCTATTACCATCGGTGGACTTAATTTCCTGGTTGCTTGATGGCACTGTTTTTCTTTTTCAGTTTTTTTCGTTTTTGGTGCATCATTCTGCACCTAAATTGTTCTTTTCATCCTCAATGTTACTCAAACAAAGATTTCTTTTTTGGGAGCATATCTCATTTTGAAGTTTCATTGTTGCTGGTTTTCATCTCTTTAATAGTTGGATCATTTGCCATTTTGTCTGTGACATTATTGCTATCTTCACTTTCACGGCCAATTTGACTTATAATAATACCATTTTTGGAGCTAGACTCATTTTGTGTTAATAATTATCATGCTTTGATTGGAATTTTCTTGATTCTACCAGAGGTCAAGGATTACCAATTTCACAGCGTGTCAAATATGTGACACATACCATGGTTAATGTACATTGAATAAGTCTAAGAGTTTCTACAAGAGTTTCACCCTAAGCTTGAACGTTTTACTAAAGTGATTGGTGCTAAAAGGGGTAGCATTAGATGAGAATTTTCTCTGTGAAGATGATTTTGATCTTAGTGAAGGTTGTCTGGTGCCTAATCCACATGGAGTAAATACCTGAGCAGTGAGTTGGCCTCACATGTTAAGTGAGCCAAGGTCAGCAAGCTGACTATTATTATCATAAGGAACTTCTTGTTAAGAAAAGCTTAACTAAAGGAGTTAATTCCTCGCCCTATGTAAAGATCCTCAAAAAATCAATTTGAATAGTATTATTGTAGGTAGAGATATTATAGTTAGACATAAATATGATCAAGTCTTACCTAAAACAGCCAGTAATTTCAAAATTATAGAATCTTAAAGCCCCTTTTATAGCTTTAAATGGTCTAAAAATGACTGACAATGGAGGCCTTTATATAATCCTGACTTTAAAATCAAAATGTTATTTTATATTTAACACATGAGAGGGGAGGATACTCAAGTGGTAGAATAGGGACCTCTACCGCTGCCTCCCCAAGTTCAATTCTGGTACAGGAACTTTGGGTGGGGGACAATTATGACTGTGTTGGCGTTGTGCACTAATGCCCTGAACTGAGATAGAAAATAGCAAAGGCGGTCCATGGAGTTCCTGGCCTACCATACGCCGTGCATAAAGGTTTTCTGGATTTTATCCTCCTTTCCCATTCATTCAATTTCCCATTAATTGGTGCGGTATCATCCTCAGGTTGGCCCACCTCAAATAAAATAATCATTTCTATATTTAACCCATGAGAAGATGCAACTTTACAATTACCTGTCAAAAAGAGTATGTGCCCAACAATGCAAATGATGCCATGAGGAACCCCTTTTACACTTTTTGGATTCTACTTTCAATGATAGATAATTATAACAACACCACCTGACTAAAGTTTCTTTATGATTTTTCTTTTGCTTTGATAGCTTAGATTGAAGCTTAGTTTTAGGGTTTAAAATTTTACAAAAATCAGCTATTGAATTCAAGCCATTGCAAAATGATGTTGGTGCTCATGACACCTGCTACCCTAACGTGGGGTGATGGGGTGCCGCCTTCTGGCATAATTTTGCTGCTGCTGAAGTGCAACCAGGCTGGCTCCGCTAGCCCTCTAACGCTACTAAGCTTTGTCCCACCCCCAGGATTTAAACCACCTTGCAAGAACTCTTAGGAGTGCCCCACAGCCCCCTAGTGCTCCCTCAGAGAAACTTGTGCTTCAACCTTTAGGTCTAGTATGAAAATCTTTTCCCTTGAACTAGTGTGGCCATCATCAAGATGGCTTTGGCAGTTTATAAATTCAATGGGTTTAATGATTATCGGATCTTTAAGCATTAATTTTGACCTTGGCATTGCATCTGTTGCCCATGTGATGGCAGCAGCAATCTGCCTTTAATTTATAAAAAATACCAATTCCCACTATTTGTATATAGCTCCCAGATAAATCTACTCTTGTATTTTAGTTTGCCAGATTACCCTTCCATCTCTCCCCTGAACGCTTTTGCCTTAAAATCATGGAGAGTTTGGAAGTTTATAGCGCTGACCACGCGCTGCAATTCATGGTCCCAATGGCATGGATCATTTAGCAGGGCCTCACGATTTTGTTATAATCCGCCCTTTCCACCCTGACACCCACCTCACTTTACCCCCCACACTATGATCATATTGGCCCCTGATCAACCCTTTTGGGTGTGCATTCAAAACAGCTGTGCCATTTGTCCCTTATGCTTGAACATGACCAATCAAATTGCAAGTGCCCAATGACTTTTGCTGAAGCTGATCCACCACTCCTTTCTCTGGTTTCAGCCTTACTGCTGCCACAACAAAAATCTTGAGTGGGGCTCAGTTCTTCCTCTCCAATCTCATTAATGCTGGAACTGTTCCCAAAGCGCCAACCAATAAGATTAGGTTAAATCAAGATAATACTAAGCAGATGGCTTCTCAGGTTCTGAGCTGCCATGGTCAACTGAGCACAACCAATTAGTTCCCATGCCCCTCCAACTCCTGTTGCTAGCCCAGCAATGAAAAAATCAAATCTTTTTTAAGGATCTTAAATGGATTGATGCTGCAGATTGAGCTTATTTAATTAAGCCTAATTTTTCCTCGGAGGAAATTTTTTAAATTCTCCTGATTTGACCCCTACCACCGTTTTCACTCTTTAAATGGATTTCCAATGTATAAGTATTTAATTAAAAATTATTGTTAAAGAAGTTGCTGCTCAACCAATACTCTCCTCCACCAGTCTCTCTATGGGACGATGGAAACTCTTTGTGAGGGTTTCCCCATCCCTAACTTCCACTGGGATTTCCCTGAAAAAGCCAGATATGAAATTGAGGAGCTTTCATTTTCTGAAAGCCACGCTTGCATCAATGTGGCAAGATCAATTCTCTTCAATCTAACTATCCCCTCACCTGCCAATACATCAAGTTCTTTACTTGTGTGCCGCACTTATTACATTTGCTGAGAATCAACTTGTTCAGTATGTTGGGGTGATACATATTGGCTGGCCTCATTGAAGAAAACACACACACATATACCTTCTTTTGCCTCATGCTAATGATCTGACACCCATTTTGTCTGCTGGCCTGCCACTTAAAATGGGCGCCAAACTAAAATTCCCTTAAAACCTCTTCCTTGTTTGATATGACATCCTAGGCTGTTAGCCAAGGTGTCCTGATGTAAAGAAAATTGCTAAATATTATTTTCACTTTTTGTTTTACTGAAAATAAAGAAGAGTAGTTTTCCTTCAACGATTTTTGGGCCCACTAGTAATAAAAAAAGTAATTGAAGTGGGTCAACCTTTGAACAAATATACCACACCAAGAAATTTTATAGCCAGTCTTAGCTTTGAACATGTGATGAACAAAACATGGACTAGAGTGAAAGCAGGAATTACCATGACTGGCTAACCACCCTGCCCCATTGGTGCTTAAGAAAGATAGTTTTTTGTATGCCTCCAGATAATGAGCATTTAGAAAATTGGGAAGTAAATTAATATCAAAACAAAAATTAATTGAGATGATTGAGTTACTTGAAATTTCAGTTGACCACATTATTTAACCCATTGACTGATTAGCAATTTAACAATTGGTTACAATCAGATATCTCAGCGATGGTTGCTGACTAAAGTGTTAGTCTATTATCGTTGAGGATCATCCCTGACAGTATTGAGCAAGAATTTAATGAGGGAGCAACACTTGACAGTAACATTATGGAAATCATTCAGAGCAAACAGATGGGGTGTTGTTGGAAACTACCTAGGCGTTCTAACGCTGTAACAAAAAAAGAATTGCCATCAGGCAACACAACCTGAATCAATTGGTTTCAAGTTCCTAACACCAATAAATTGGTCACCAAACACCAAGGATTATGTTATCTAAGAAAAATAAGGTAAATATATCTGCCAAAATTTGGTGCCTAAAACTCAAGGGACAATCCAATTTATGGGAAGAAGTGATTGATCCTAGTAGACAGCTGAAAAGTCGTGTGCCAATTATACTATAAATACTCTAATAAAACCTTAATAAAATAGATTCAAACTTGATAATTTAGTTGTTTATACAATGTTTGTATAGCTTACTCTTGGGATAAAAGTGCAAGGATCAGATATCCATAAGTTGTTGTTATCAAATTTTCCACTTGGCTCTGCGTGAAGACATCAGAGAAGTGTTCACTACCAGTACAAACATAGCTTTAAGACAAAGAAACACCTGTATAACGTTATACTCTTTCTCAACGTGGCTTTTGGACAATCAACTTTAATAATAGTTTTTATACTATTATCGCCCCAGTTTAACAATTTCAGTCAAATCAACGCAAGTAATTAAGAATCTGTTCAGTTGAAATTTTTGAGCAGAAGCGAGCTATCACCTAAGTGGACCTGATCTTAAGAATACTTAAGCAGCCACAAGAGTTACAGGAGTCATGGGAACAACAGGAGCCATAGCCAGGCTTAGAAAAACAGCTATGCATTCATAAATCAGCAAGAGCTTACAGTAAATTTGCGGAAAAACCCACAGAAGATCAGAAAGATTCAGGGAATTGGACTCATCAACCTTAAAATTAAGATACAAATATAAAATTTTCTTTGAAAAAATTGATTTGATATATATTAAATTCTCTTTTAAGCAACCATAATCAGCATTTTATATAATCTTTTTATATTTCTATGTTAATTTTGTCACAAAATCTGATTTTAATGTTTTTATCAGAGATAATAATGTCAAATATAAGGCTTACTGTATAAGATTTGGGATTAATCTTATTGTTGTCAGCAGAGATTGAGAGTAATGAGTGCGCTTAGGAACAATCATCATCACGTATTATATGGCTTCAGCGTGGTTTAACACTTTTGAAAATGAGTAAACCTCCAATGTATAATGAACTATACCCTCCAAATTTCCTGGATATACCCAAATAAAATTAGATAACCTATTGTAAATGACTTGAACCTTTCATTCAGCACCACCTGAGCAAGTAGGCCATCTTATCAATAACTAGTACTCACTGCAGGTAATATCACCTGTATTACGCAGAGCTCTATGAAGACACCATGGAGGTTTACCATGAAGAAGAACTTTTAGAAGATAAAGATCTGTAGAGCATGTTAAAGTTGCTTAGAGAGCTGAAAAAGCAGGTAGCTCATTTGATGAGTAATTTGAGAAGATTAAAACCATCACCAGCTTAAGAATGGATTTGTGATATGGCCTTGATTAAGATGAAAGAGAAAGTGTATTTTTAAAAAAAAGGTGAACAATGATCTCATACAAAGCTTAGATACGATTTTTGCCAAGCTGGAAAGCCACACAAATCATTGGGATTGCTTGAAACATAATAGGGACAATATGAAAGTCAGATGATATTTCTACACTTAAACTTTTAACTACTTTGGGAGAACGCACTAACAGTACTAACACACCATAGATGGTTTTACAACCTGCTAAACAAATTGTTTCAAAAAAGGATCTCATTTTTCACCTTTACTTCCAGACTGAATTCACTCCTGGCTAGAGAACTTTAGACAGATTTCTCTGTTTATTTTAGAATAGCATGTACAGGGCCAGCAACAAACAAAAAGATCGCCATGTTTAGGGATTTATAGAAGAGAACCACAGGAAATTCTTAAAGCTACACTTCAACCCACGCATATGGTTCAAAGTTAAGGAAATCTTGTTGCCAAGTTTGGAAGGAGCAGGGCTTATAGGCATAAATTAAGATTTCATCACCATGAGAATGGGGAAGTCTGAGTCAGTTGTGAACTATGCAAGCCAGTATTACCTCAAGGCCCAAAAGCTATGGATAACTAGAGCCTTGAAAATAGTTAATGTAATTCTATCTTGCTTTGTTGCTTAAATCACACCTGCAACTCCTGATGTATATATGAATTTGGCTTTATAACCCTCAAAACCCTTTTATATAATTAAAGATGCCTTAATTGACGTCAAAACTGCTTGTAAAACAAAGTTAAGACACCATAACCATCACTAACTTTGTCCTGATTGAAAGGCTGTTTTTATTGCTCAGAGATGCAAGGATAAGACTAAGGAGAAAGCTTACCAATCAGCAATTGGAAATACCCAAATTACACTAAGTTTAAATGCAATAATTTTCAGTAAGAAGGGCGCTTTGGAGAACTTGTAACAAGCCACAGGAAGAAAAGATTGAAACCCCTAAATCTGGGGTCTAGGATCAGTCAATTGGGTCACACACCTTGCTAACAGGATTGATAAAGATAAGGTTGGCTTACAAATTAAGCCAGGATACTTTGTCAATAGATCTAAAGAAAGTAGTTCTTCCGCCTGCCTCAGACCTAACCAAGCGAATTTTGAGCCCAAAATGTAGTCTTACTTGTATTAAGTTTCCAGCCCACTCAGATCATATATATTATCAGATGGTGAGAATCTGTATAACCATGTTCAAATAGAGATACAACTGTTTACTTTGAGTCATTTGAGGCTTGAAAGGAGTACTGCCTTCCTGTTGAGATAGGAGTATTTAAATGGTCATTAAAATCCTTACCGTGGATATGACTATCAGATAATGAATTACAAAAGTGGAAGCTGACGTACACAATGTCAAAGGATTAGCAGTACTTTATACTTTTGCTCCAGACAACACTATGTCTTCCAAGCTCATGAAGAGTTTAAAATTGCACTATAAGTCAGTTATCATGAAAATTATAGAACTCCTGATATGACTTAATTTTAGCACAAGGAGCCTATTCCACTTTACTCTTGTACTTTGGAGACATTGTTTTAACTGCTCTGCTGTGGTACTTGGAATTACCACTACAAATTACTCATAGAAAAGTAGTTTCTAGTTGAGTTAAGAGGAACTATTAATGCTAAAAAAAGTTCAGTCAGCCTACTCAATCTTCAAAAGCCACATGTGCTACAAATTGAAGAAGAAGGATCAGTCTAAGAGAGTATGCCTAGTCAAGTCTTAGCATTATATCTATTCAGTCTTTATACTTTGAAGACAAAGAAAACAAAGCAGCAGCCACTGAAAGTATAAGAAGAGTCTAGTCTGCCCTTGTACGCCAACAAAGAGATGGATTAATTACATGTAGAACAAAGGGTATGCTGGTCAACATCAATATTAATATACCAGAACAGTCAATCCTTGAGATTTACTGCAAAAAAAGTTAGACCTGGAGCTCTAGATGATTCCTGGATTATACAATTCTACGTACATGGACAAGTCAAAGTCCTCCTTGGAAACATTATCAAGCACTTTCTTGTTAAGAAGGTTCAACACAAAGCCAAAGCAAAGATGTACCACTATGCTAACATTGCAGCAGTTCATGTTATTGCCAGTATTGAAGTGGAATAGCTTCAAGAGCCAACTACATAGGAAGAGCGTGAACTCATTGAATTTTGGATCATATTCAGATACCTTCAATAGCGGACCTAACAATCATGGCCTTTTCAATGACAGAATTTGCAAGATTGGCACCGGAAGTGAATGCAATTCCAATCAAAGCCTTACCACCCAATCCAAGTGTGAAGAAGAAGTAATTACAAAGAAGTTACAACAACTTATTGATGAAGGCCTTGTATTCCCCTCCAAGAGTCTTTGTGCTTTGCCCCTTCTAATAGGGTTTAAGAAGGATGAGACGCACCAAATAGTTATGAAATGCAGAAGGTTTGATGCCTGACTAAGAAAGATTTGTACCATTACTGTGCATTTATGATGCTATAAGGCGATTTGGAGGATTGCACAGTTAACACTATGGACCTGGCATGCGGATTCTAGAAGATGGAACTATCTCAAAAAGACTAAATGAAGTTTGCGCTGATAACCAATCAAGGGTTGTACAAACTTAAGCTTATGCCTCAGGGCTTTTGAAATGCAGAGATTATGTTCCAGAGAGCTATAATTTATATTCTCAGAGTTCTATAAATGTTGAGTGTGCTCACCTAACATGATGAAAATACAGTGTTCATCAATACATTCAAAATTATCAGGAATACCTGAAGAAGTTATATCCGTCTGAGAAAGAGAAAACTTAAGCTTAAAAGAAGAAAGTGCTCAATATTGAAGAGTCAGTTAAAATTCTTTGGCCACAAAGTGAACCAAAGATGATACAGACTCAACCAGAAAAGGGTAAAGCTAATTCTATAATTATTTTCCCTGAGTACATGATAGATGTTAAGATGTTCAAAAACATGGTAGAATACTACCTCAAATTTGTGCTGAACTATTAAAATTGCCATATACTTACTCCTCTGCTTAACAAAGGGTACTGTTTAATTTTATAAAAGAGCAAGAGGATGTTTCAACCAACTAAAGCATAATATGATTGAAGCCCAAATTCTAATATACCTGTGTTTTGCAAAGACAAAAATATATAAGCTGATTATAGCAATTTAGTATGGGCTCCATTTTATTCTAATTGGACTAAGAAAGAGTATATCACTCTATAGAATTCTACTTGAAGATTTTCTCAGACCCAGAGTGTAATCACCCTGTTTTAGAGTGTGAATGCTTAGCTGTAATCAGAGCCACATGCCACTTCTGACCCTATATTTACAGAGCTTCCTTCAAGATAATTATAGATCCCGCCTCAATGAGATGATTAACAAGCATGAAAGACCCAGATAAAAGACTTCAAAATGGGATGTTCATTTACAAGTTACAACTTTTGAGATCTTGCACTGGGCAGGAGAGAAGCACCTGAATGAGGATATCTTGTCACAATTACCCATTTCCAATTGCAAGAACACAAAATTTAAGATCTATGGACTTATTGGAAGATGTAAGAAGGGATGGGAAGATGATGATGCAGTAAAAAATGTTCCAAAAACTGTAAAAAGTTAAAGGTTCAGGGGAAGAACATTTTGGAGAAACTAGTATAGGAGATATGGGTACCCTATGTGAAGCCAAGCGAAAAAATGTCAATACTTAAGGAATGGCACTGTCAAGTAGACACAAAGGCTACAGGAAAAAGGTATCATCATCTCAAGAAGACATTTTTATGGGAGTCTATGTTGGAAAAATATCAGCCAGGTGGTGGAGCTCTTTATTGAATGCGCCCAATAAAAGTATATAAAAAAAATTTGAGCTACAGTCTGTCCTCTAAGTTCAGCCTTTCATAACATCTCCTATTGACATTGTATAGTCATTTAATGTTATTCAGTGGAAAAATTGTTATTGTCACAATAGATCTCTTAACTAAGAATGTAGGAGTGATTGCATTCAAAGCGTTTAAGTCCAACTTACAGCAAATTACCTATACAACACTGTTACTACTCACCATGGATGCCCTCAGATACTCCTTTCTGATTATAAACAAAACTTCTTTTTCAATGTTGTGAGACACTCTGTCATGGAAGCTACCATAAGTATACTGGGAGATTATTCCTCACTCTAAAAAAGGAACCTCTCCATTATACAACCACATAAAGACTTATAAATACAAGATCAGAACGTGGAAAATGTAAATGTGCTCCCTTTTTTAAGTGACAACAGGCCAAAAAATTTATCAGACTGTTGGGATGACATCACTCACAATATTTGAATACCTTCTACATAAAAATCTTTACAGTATGAAGATGATGCTGATGATGGGCTAAGATATTATTAGACAGTTAGGATGAAGTCAATTCAAAAAATTAATACCTAGAAAAAAGATGTTTACAGTATGAAGATGACGCTGACAATTTCAAAAAAACCTATTAAAACTACCCTATTTTATATCTTTGGGGGTGGGAAAGAACTTATGATTAGTTGATGCTGAAGTAATCCATTAGACTTGGCCAATGACAAAGAAATAACCAAAAACTGGTCTAAACCAAGTTACCTCAACTAATTGATAGATCCTTCCATCTGAATAATACTTAAAAAGGTAACTAACTGATATCAAAGTATGGCTAAAACCCTGAAGAGAGGCGCAATAAAGCAATGCTATCATACAAATTACAACACAGTCTTAAAATTGCTAAATGGGGAGAAGAAACAATAACTAGAAGGAGAATAGAAGACCCCAGACCCAGAAGTGGGTAAAGAGCAAGGGGCTACCATATATCCTGGTGATGAGATGTCCACCACAAGGTAGAGCTCGCAGATACAAGCGTTAAATCAAATGGATGCCGCCACTAAGGCGAAAATCAAAAAAGATACTAAAAGTGGTTTGTAATCCCCTACAATATCTATATACTCCAAGTTTAATTATTTTCAAAATACATTAATTTATATCCTGAATTTATACAAGAAGATTAAAAACTTTCCCAAAGCTTCTTCACCTTCTGATATAGCACCTAGGCTGTTAGCTGAGGTGTCATATTAGGAAATTTTTATTCTAATAATCCCTTTATTTGGCCCATTTGCAAATAAAGATTCGTGTCAGCTCCCCTTTTGGGTTGGGAACCACTAATGATAGAAATAAAAGAGTAAATTGCTTCAATTATATCCTAATAAAAAGCTTTAACCACAGAATCTCAAGTTTTTATCCTTTGTTTAACACATGTTGGGCTTAGGTGAAGAGATTGTTAGTAACCAGTCTGGGATCTAAAGCAGATAACAATTGTGAGAATAAAACTTGGTTGCTGATGACGCTAAGTTACAGTTGGTTAATATTTCTTTTGAGTATTGTATTAGACTAATGTAATGAAGATATGACAATGAGTGTCAAAAAGAACCCAACACCAAGGAAATTACACAGTCCCAATGGTCCAGCATTTCTACATTGGGTAGCGTCAGAAGAAGATCTGTTCAGTGAGGATGATCATTCACCTTCAGAAAGTCACCTGGTGTCTAATCTATGTGGAACAGAACCCCTTTACAGAAAGTTATCCAGTCATGTTAATTGATCAAGGGCCAACAATCTGACTGTGATACTCACAAAAGAGGTAAGACCATGAACTTAGATAAAGGAAGTAAGATTTTCAAGAAAACATTGATGTTGAAGATATGGAGGCCTTTTATGTTGAAGAATCCTCTAAACTCCCGATGAGATAGGAGAAAGCCATCTGTTCAGGATTATAAACGTTAAACTAGAAGTATTATATTTAAAAGTCTGAATTAATGTGTCATGGAGACTACTAGAGAAGCCTTCATTGCCACCATACCAATTTTGAGTGGCCTTTCAACTGTAAAGAATAAAGAAACCATCATTAAAGAGATTAAAAATAGATTGTTTTTCTTGTAAATGAGAATGGAATAAACTGCACCTTGAACAACTTTGTAGATCATTAGGCCAGCATGATTCTATGTTATGTACTTTGACAAAGTCAGAATGATTTTTAAGCTCAACTGTGGGTTGCACCACAACCAGACCCTACTTCATCTTTAGCAAGTGAATTTAATAGAGACATTAATCTTGGCTACTCAATTTACTGCCACACCAATGCTCATGACACATGCTGACCTATTGAAGATAACCCAAACTTTAAGCCCTACTTCAATACCATGTATACATTGATGTGGGAACCATCTCAGGATTCCTTTATATGTAAAAAACAGTCTGGATGGCACAAGTGTCATTGAAAAGGCTCACCAATACAAGGCTTCATGAGTTGGGAGGACATGAGATACTCAGCACAAGTTTAATCCCTGGGTCATCTGCATTTAAGTGAAGATCATTCTCCTTCTGAAGTAAAATAGTAATTAAAACGTTTAGAGCATAGAAAAAGATTTCCTTTCTATGGAGATGTGAAAGATTTAGTCAGTCACTAAAAATACTACATATCAATACTTCAAGGCTCAGAAACCATAGTAAAAAAGCCTTGGATCTACTGACTGCAAAAATGGTGCTATTGAGTTCACTTGAGATGCATCCTGCTTTAAAGATGCACATGACCTTAGCCATCAAGGCTGCAATGTTGCTTAAGGCCATCATGGAGGCCTTATTCAAATTCTCAGGGACTTACAAAACAGAATATAAGGCATTAGGACAACCTCTTAAAATAACAAGCAAGGATGTCTACATTGCTCATGACAAGAACAAGAAACCTAGTGATAATTCTCCCAAGTTAGTAGAATGATAGCCTTAGAAAGAACTTACCTGCAGCAAGCGCCATAAATTGGTACATTTTTTGGCCCTAATGTCCAATATGAGCTACCAAGAAGAAAATATATCCCCTATCAAAGATGCCACCAATGCATTGAACTAGGTGGATCTACACCAAAAGGGAAGACAATCATGAAGATGAGGATATAAGCAGTTCAAAATACCACGTTCCAGGGGACCTAATGCAGTGGCTGTAACTGCTTGACTACATGCAAAGGGGATTGATGGAATTGATTTTAATAATACCTACTTGGCACAAGCTTCTCAACCTAACAGGATTATCAACACTGTTAAAGAAGTGAAATAGCTCATGATGTCTCCCTTCAAGAGTATAGAACCAGTTAATGAGGGCGCCGCTAAGGCCAAATCACAGAGAGATGCTCTGAAGCAGTTTAAAAAGTCATCCACTGCTTCTAATGGCTGGAAACCTGTTTGGAAAGAGGTTTAAAAAAGTCAAAGTAAATTATACAGAGGGTTTGCATTTTTGTTTGTACTGTTACCAGAGCACATGTCAATATATATTCTCTAATTTGATGACAAAACTCAAGCTTATGCCATATATAAAAATAGATAGTCAAGTAAAGATGACTGGTCCAGATGTCACATGCATATTGAAAGCATATTCATCTTTTTGTTAAGTTGTGAATGCATGGTTATGACAGCTATATGAGTTTTTCTAGACTTCAAACACTACTATTTACTAATGAGCACCCAGTTTTTACTCTAGTCTTAGTGCTGGGACTAACTTCACCACCAGTACAGTGAGAATACTCAGCTGCCAACAGCCACTGGTGTTCAAGGTTGAAGACATCAAGCTATGCAAGAATAGGGAATCCTTGGTGAAAACTAATCAGTCAATATGCCTTTCCATGAAACACTTAAGATGAATGGCTTTAAACAACTAACTTCCATGGTAAGCGCAAAAGATACCCTACCAATGAGCGCTAGTAGGACATGAAATTAGACCCAATAAACAATGGCATATACTAGTATTAACCAGTGTGAAGCTACCTTCTAACTTAATACTCAAATTTTATGGTTTCAATGGAAATTGGGATAAGGAGACATGTTTTTTCCTGGGCTCTTTGATACCATTACAAAGGAGAAATGACTGTCATATTGTGGAACATCATAATCTAGCCTATCCATGTAAAGATATGACAAGTCGTTGCTTGAGTTAGATTGATTTGCTGCAATGACATCAAGTCAATATATACTATTAGAGATTTTGGTGAGTTAGTATATGTGGATGTGACCAAAAAGGAACAGAATGAATTAGATTAGATCCTGGATGAGTTTAATGACATTCTCAGAATTGTATCAAGTGACTGTAGATTGTAAAAATGGAGGTGCATAAAATGGATACCAGATCTGCCATCCCTGATGGGTTTAAACTGTACTGCTATTTAAAGCCAAAGATAGAGTTATTACTAAAAATTGAATCAGTTCATGAAAGTTAGCTTAATAAAGACCCTCAAAAAGCCCATGAGCTTTGTCACTGCTACTGGTAAGCCTGAAAGATAGAACGTACTGCATGATTATGGACTACCACCAGTTAACAAAGTAACCAAGAAAGACTTGAAATTGCATTCTTGAATATACAAAGCCCTGAAGTGGTTGGGAAGATCAAAGTACTTCTCATCAGTGGATTTGGCCAGTGAATATTAGTATATGGAGATCTCACTTTAAGATCAAGAGAATTGCACCCTGATCAGCAGTCAGTGTTGTTTAGACCTACAAGGGTGCCAAAGGACTGTGCAACGCCCTGCAACCTGTCAAAGAGAAAAGGATTATTTCTTTGGGGATCTTAAGCTATCAAATGTGTTTATCTATCTAGATGGTATAATAGTATCATTTTACACTTTCCAAAAGCACCTTCAATACTAACAAAAATTGTCTACCCAGCAAAGAGGATCTAACCTGAACATAAAACGAAGCAAGTGTTCCTTTATGAAGAAACAGTTAGAGTTTTTAGGACATGAGACCAGCCTTAAAGAAATAAGCCTTGGTAAGGAAAGATCAAAACCATAGTAGCCATGGAACAGCATTGAAGAATGCGCAATATCAAGTATTCCTTGGTATGGTGGGATACTATTGGTAATTTTAATCCCCCATTTCAAAGACTTGGATGTGCCGCTCACCTGCCTGTTAACCAAGGAAATAAAGTTTGAATGGAACCTGGAGCAAAAGCGGCTTTTGAAGAGTTAAAAGCTTGATTAGTAGAGGCACAATTTTAGAATATACAGACTTCAACAAGACGTTTACTTGTATAATGATGCAGTTATATTGGCTCAGAGCAATGCTTGCCCAATTTGTATGAAGAAGGGATAGACCAAACCCAGAGAGTGCTACTATAAGGATTTACCAGAACTGAAAGAACATAAGTGTCTGGAATTCTAGTGCCTGGCAATGTTAAAAGCACTGAAATATTTCAACCCTACATATCTGGAGAACACTTCAAAGTCGTGATAGAACAAACATCCTTTCTCTGGATGCACAACACAAAGGTTAAATTTGGACGTTTTGCCCAATGGGCAGTGAACTACAAGGGTATGATTTTTTAGGTTATAACATAGCAGGAAGCAAACATCTCAACGCCAATGGAGTCACAGTTACCAGTTATCCATCTCCAAACACTAGAGAGTGACCACATTTTATCCTGATTAGATTACCAGAGGAGGATAATAAGATGAGACTGACGAAGTGAATACTGTCCTAATAAGATGTATTAAAGATGCCCAACTTTTTAATGGGAACCTTCAGAAGAAGATCAAAGGAAAGTGTTTACCATACATACAGCTCAATGATTGTATATTCTTGTTAAGGAACTTACAAGCATGTTTCCCACGGAAGATTTTAGAAGACATTGGTAATTCTGACAAATCTATTGGGATCAACGTTAGACGAATTACGTCAAGCTCTGGAACTCTGTGTACCTTACATAAGCTTTAGACCCTTAGAGAAGTGCTTTAAGCTCCTAGCAATTTTTCTGACAGCCTGTAGAATGCAGTACAAGAAAACTATAAAATAGGCATAATTCCATCTGGGAGCTCTGTTGATCATTTACAATTGTAACATCTCAGTTCAGAAATGTTATAATTTGACAGGAAATTGCAGAGATTGTTATATAATAATCAATATCCCTTCAACTTCTCAAAATAGTATATCTCTACTGTGAGAGCAACTTCCAATAAACTAAGATAACTTCAGGAAAATGAAGTCCCCTATTGAAATAAAGAAATGGTATTTATGAGAGAGATAACCATGGAACATTACTGTCTTCAGGATAAAATCATGTTTGTTGAGGATACAATGGGCACAATGCGTACAATGAATACAATGAGTATAATCATGCCATTTATTAAGAAAGCTCATTTAGAGGGTAGAAATTGCCACTTAGTAATTTTGGAAACAGTAAGTGAGCTCAGAGAGTAGGGGGAATAATTAGGACATCTTAGACTAAGTATGATTGCATCCATTTTTGTTATGACCATAGTCGTTTAATAGATGACATTTAAAGTTGAGTTAACACCATTAAAAACATTTCCCCTTGACTCAACTTAATTTTTGCAGAAGGTTGGCTGAGAACTGGACTGATTTAGTAAGATCTGATGAGTTTCGCATGGATTTTTTAAATATTTTTTCCATTGGTCAAGTTCTTGATAGTATAGACATTAAAGGACAAGCACTCCAAAGCTATATATGCCTTTTCCAGAATATTGACATCTTGTGGGTTTGTCTGAATCTGTTTGAGTCGCAGTAAACCATCTGGTTGTCCTTATTGAACTCACGCAAAGGTGTTTAATAGACAGAGTTCTGTGCTTTCTGGTTAGGTTTTCTAGTCAAGGCGGACCCATAAGCCTTGGTCTGAATCTTAATTAGAGCCTTAGCTAGTCAATTGAAGTACTCTCAGGCAGACTCTATCTTCATAATTGATAACGGAGTTAATATGGGTGATAAAGAAGTCTGTTGACCATACAGTAACTGGAAAGGAGAGAATTTATTAGTGCTATGATATCCAATATTGTAGATAAAAGCAACAGAATGTGTAAAGAGTCTATTGGGAATGAGAAAAGGCAACAAACTTACGTATGACCTGCTCTAGTATTCAATTTATTCTTTTAATGGTTCTGTTGGTCTCCAGATGGTATGAAGCGGAAACTCCCCAAATTAAGATGAGCAAGCTCAATTCTGCAAACATTTTTGAGATGAAGTCAGTAGCGTTGTCTGTCAGGATAACCTTCAGACACCCAAGCCTGTGAATAATATTCTATGTGATAAATTTGGCGGTGGTGACAGCCTTAATATTATGTAAGGGCTTAACTTCAACCCATTTGATTAAGTGTTCAATGGCCACAATAATGTACTGAAGGTTGAAAGTACTGACTGGAAGGGGACTGATAACGGAAATCAAGATAATATGCCATTCCCAGAGGCTTAATCAGCTGATAGGTGGTGTAGGACTTAAGAGATTGTTGTGATTGTATTCAAAGCACTTCATCAAGAGGTCCTGGATGTCTACCCCCATCAACTCCAATTAGAATAATTGTTGGATATGCATTAGCATCTTGACTATTCCTCCATGTCCAACTATGTAACGAGCTAGCATAATGATTGATAACTATTTGGAAAGCGTGGAGTATAGTTGCCTTCTGCTGTCACTATTTATCTTATAGTTTACCCCATTCTAGATACAATATTCTTTCTCATTTAATCTAAAGTAGGCCTAAGAATGGGTTGTTCATTATTGTATTGTTGGGATTTCATTTTCTTAAATCATTTGTTGGCATATGGGATCAACGCAGGCATAATGGGTAGCTGCAAAAGCCTTTCAGCCTTTTTATGAGAGGTTATGCATTGATGTATAACCTCATCGTTGTAGGCATGTAGCTTCAATGCCCACCTTGCCAGCCAACCTTCATTCTCGCTAAGGCTATAAATCCACACCAAAGAGCAGTGATCAGTAGCTACCTGGAATTTAGTGCCATGAATGTAAGCATAGAATTGTTTTCAGGCAAAATTAATGGGTAAAATTCACATTCTGTTAATGTCTAATTTACTTTCCTTGCTTGGTAAGGGCGCGACTAAAGAAACTACAGGGTGCTTCTCTCCTTGTTTTGCTGGTAAAAGTGCACAGACCTGATGGCTGTCAATAAAGCATTAGAATGGATAATAAAAGGTCACTCGTTATGTCTGGATAACGTAGCATGATTATTTAGATTAGTTTCGCCTTCAACTTCTTAAAAGCAATTTCCTATTTGGGGACCAGAGAAAAGTCACTCCACTTTAGAGTGGGTGATATAGAGGCTTAGTCAACTAATAGGATCTTTTTATTAATTGGCG
Organism: Massospora cicadina; assembly: GCA_022478985.1. NCBI lineage: Eukaryota > Fungi > Entomophthoromycota > Entomophthoromycetes > Entomophthorales > Entomophthoraceae > Massospora > Massospora cicadina. The sequence continues at coordinate 142,390 of JAKSZP010009342.1, read as the reverse complement.
AGAGTATCCCAACATGCATAAGATACTTGTACATCCACTTGTTCTCAAGATTTTTCAACTGATTAACAGCCAAAAAGTTCAGAGGCTGTGGTCATATCTCTTGGATATTGATGATGTGGCTAAGGTAAACATCTAAGTCTTAAAAAATTGACTTTTTTGTTTTGGTTTCTAAGTTGAGCCCTGGCTATTCTTTTAATTCTTCCTTAAAATGAGGAAGATGCTGGTTGAAGGAGCGCAAAAAATTGATATCATCAAGAAATATTAGTACACAGCTCTATTTCAAATCTCCCAGGATGGTGACTATGGCAATTTAGAAGGTGGCCGGTGCATTTCATAAGCCTTGGGTTATGCAGGTAGGTTGATAAAGCTCTTGGGAAGTGATAATAGTGTACTTTTTCTGCTCAGCTTTAGGTAGATTATTTTTCAATAGCGCTGATGAGATCCAGGGCAGTAAATTAATTGGCCCCACCAAGGCGATTAAGAGCGTCATATATACATGTTAGTGATAAAATCTTTTTTAGTAAATTTTCTTTAGGTGACAATAATTGATCAAGACTCAGTTTGAGCCATCTTTTTTCCTAAATATAAGTAAGAGACAGGATCAGTGGCTGCAGGAGGGCACAATCATCCCTTAACATAGCAATTGATTTGAGCTCTTTCTTGAAAACTCTTTTACTGGCTTGACTGCATCAGAAGTGGTGAGTTTAGGCTTCCATTTTTTGAGCTCGATGGTGCTATGCCCAAGAAGCCTGACAGTCAATACTTGGGGTTGACTAAGCTGCATGACAAGTATATTTTTTATTTAAAAGGGTTTCAGGTCACCGCCTATGTCCTGTCAGCTAGAGTATCCGTCCTATGGTGTTATATTTTTATAGGATTCTTGCTTATTCTTGGCTGGTAACCCTAAATTAATTAACTGCACAGATTTGTCATTGTGCAATTCTCCACATTGTTTAATAATGAAATGTATTCATTTGATAATAGTATGGAGACTATTATCTGTAGTTGAATAAAGTATGAAAATTAAGACCAACGCTTGGCCAGTATTTCCTTTCAAATTACTCAGGATGTCCTTAATAGGAATTCATTCCCTGTTACCACCTAACTCGATCCATGCTCACATCTCCATTTACAGCTTCTCTCTGGTGACACACAGTCAGCAGCAATCCTTGATTCAATTCAGCTTCTCTTCACTGGATCCGCACTCAGATCCTTTTATCTTTATGCTAAAGAGTCTCCCAATTAAAGCACACAGCAATAATTTGTTTGAGAAAAAATAGAACTCAAAATAGATTCTGGTATGATACTTAATTACTACAAAAGTGTATATGTGTATATCAGTATAGGTAAGTATATTTTATTAGTGAATTCTTAGGGGAATTTATAGTGGGAATCCAGTGCCCAACCCTCAGTTGGCACCTCCTTGATGAAATGGCAGGTGACGCCATTGAATTGCTCATCTTTGTCTCATCAGTGATGGTCTTCCCCATCCTGTCTAGGATTCCATCATTGGACATCCTCAAGAACTAAAATAAAAAGAGTCAGAAAATGCGTCCCTAACATTTTCCTCTCAATACCAGCAAGACAACCATATCTGGCAAGTGCATGCTTAGGTAATAGGACTTGTTACCCATTAAGGCAGGTCATAAGCCAAATGATCAATTTGCTAGTTATAAGTGGAATCACTCACCTCACATCTTAATCTTTGATTTCCCAATTGGTTGGTAATGAAACCTAACCAATCCCAATTGGTAAACCTGATAGTTAATCATCAATCAACTATTAGATGCCTCATTTTTATCAGAAACTCTGCCTGGCAAGATCTTAAGTATTCAACTGGATCATTCCCTGACAGATCTGACCCAGGCGAATAACCTTAAATCTCCCAAACATTGTTACCCAAAAAGCAGATCACCTGAAATCCAAATCAATTTGCTATAGGGAAATATCCCCTAGCGACCCCTGGTAATCTAGTCAGCTGGGAATATGGGCAAAAATCCCAACATATGGTAAGAATGACAAAATAGAACTGTTGAAGTCAAGTACCAAAGTGAGATATAGAATTGATGGCATATCTTTATTAAATTATAAATTAAGGGTTTTTATATGTCACAATTAACAATAATAACCCCAATTGGGAAAAGGATTAATAAAGATACTAGAGGTAGAAATCCAGAAGGAAGGCTCTTTGTCAGATGACACATTATGGATGTTATAATGCCTTTGTACCATAATTTTGATAGGGAAAAATGGTGAGTTGAATACCCAAGTCAGATGAGACTGTTTGTCACTTAGGTTGATCATTTGGCAGCTTATTGATTCCTACCCTTTTTTGGGTTCATAATAATTTGTAGCCTTATATACCACTACAAGTAGTTGTCACTTAACCTTAGTAGATTCATCAGATCAATGAGTCAGGAATACATCTTAGGGGTATTTTAAGCTCAAATTGATTTTTCAGCATTTTATTAAAATTGATTAGGCTGTGCCAACTATCATTTTTCCAGGTAATTTATTGAGGTAATGGGTTTAACCCCTTCTTGGAACTAGATGACAATTCAGCTGATGGAGTCAAATAGTCAATATTCAATCCATCATGTCTGGTATTCAAATATCCAACATCACCAACTTCAAGAATATTGGTAGATGAGTACTGATGCAAGAATTAGCTATTAACATGGTTGATCGTTATTACAGTTTCCAAAGACTTGATTGAGTATTTAGCTCCAGGTTTGTAAGTGATAGCATATGACCCATCTAGATGGAAACTAAAATTTCCTCCCTGAGGTGCTATTAAAATGTGATATAATAGGACTAAGTCTGAAATCTCAAAGGTAGGTAAAGGTTGGCGAGTTGCATATGCTGCTTGTCCTTCCCATATAACCATTTTACCAGATTTTTCATTGCCTCTGACTGAAGTTCTATTATCTTCTGGGATAATTTTCTTAGCGCTTTCTCAGGCTCTTAAGTACTATCACTATTAACTTCTCAAGCTAATAAAACTGGGATTCCTGGTTCTCTTCCATATAATGCCTTGAAGGACATTTTGATAATTTGATGGAAGCTTATCCTATAAGTATCAATGCTCTTGGGAGGTATTGGTCCTATTATAATGGATTGGTAGTGGCCATTTTGCGTAGTATTGAGACCAATGTCCCATTTTCTCTTTCTACATTTCCCTTAGTTGATGGGTTGTAAGGTGCTGAGAATAATTGTTAAAGTTCCCATGCTCATAGCTAAGATTCTCACAACTCTTGACATAAAATTCATCCCATTATCGCTTAGTAGAAACAGTGGGAAGCCATGGATAGTAAATATGTTTTGATATAAAAAATAGCAGTAGCTTTAGCACTTTGTGCAGGAATGGTAATTGCTTAATCCATTTTTAAAATGATCAATCCCTACTAGGATATATCAATTTCCTCCTGTGGACTCAGGTAGTGGACCTATGTCATTTAAACTGAAGGTATGAAAAGGCTGCTGAGGAGTCATAGTTTGATACTTGTACTTGGCCTTATGAAGCTTCTGTTTTTTTACAAGTGATGCAAGAATCTAAGACTTCCACCATAGAGTCCAGTATTCCTTCCCATTTATAGCAATCCTTGATCCATTTATAAGTTTTTCTGGCTCCTCCATGGCCTAAAGTATTGTGTGCTTCAATTATAACTGTTATCCATTCAGAAGGTCACAAGTAAGATAGCCAGTCGATTCCAACTTTCTTGTAAAGTAATCCATTAAATTTTATTGTAATTCAAGCATGTCATATAAGCATCTTCTGAACTGGTAAATCTTCATCCTCCCAAAAGTCTACCTTCATGAGTAGGTCATGTAAATGTCCAGCTTCGCTAATTGTCAAGGTATAATAGGGTCAGTTGAGTCATTCCATCTTCGTTCATGTGTTTCATTCCAGATTAATGGATGATATTCATGTCATAGTGCTGAATTTTGAGAGCCCGTCTGGCTAATCTTCCTGTCAGATTTCATATATTTTACAACCACTTTAGGGAGGCGTGGCCTTTCACAACTGTAAAGTTTGTACCATACAAGAAGGGCCAGAAATATTTCACCACCAGAAGAACAGCTAAGCATTCTTTCTTTGTGACTTATAATTTTGCTAGCTTTGGAAAGTGTTTTGCCATAATACGACACCAGGTGGTCAATGCCATTTTCATCTAGTTGAGAAAGGATGGCGCCTATGGCTAAGTCAGAGGCATCAGTGAATAGGATGAATGATCTCCCATAATCCAGATGTTATATAATTGGTTGTCTATTCAACAAACTCTTCATTGACTCAAATACAGTTCGTTTCTCTACTACCTATACAAAGAAGACATAATTGGCAATCAATAGGACAAGAGGTTCAGCAAGTGAAGTGAAGTTAGGGATTAATTGATGGTAATCTCCCATCATTCCTAAGAGTAACTGTATGTCTCAAAGGCTCTTCACCTCAGGCATCTTAGAGATAGCTTCAATCATATCATAACAAGGTTTGAATTCCTTCCCGTGATATGGCATGTCCTAGAAATTCCAAATCCTGTTGGAAAGAGGTACACTTTGCAGGTTTTAATTTGTTATAATTCTCTCTCAGTCATTGAAACAATAACTTGAAGTGGTCTAGATGATTGGTGAATGTTTTGGAAAACATCATATTGTCATCTTGGTAAACAATCGCATAGCTGAGTTTAAGACCTTGCATGGTGTGATCCATTGCCCACTTGGAACGAGGTGGGAGCGTTGCATAATCCCTGTGGGAGCCAGGTGGGTTGGAATAACCCCTCTGTGCATATTAACACATCTCTCTTGGTCTTCTGGCAATAAATCCGTTTACCAATAACCGCTTGTGAGGTCCATTGTGGAGAAGAAATTTGAGCCAAAGAGTTGGTCCATAGAATTATCAATCCTTGAAATCAGATAGCATTCCTACTTAGTAGGGCTATTTAGCTTCTGGTAGTCCATCACTATTCTGTGACCACCGTTTTTTTCTTTATATGTAACAATGGGGATGACTATGGACTCTGGGAGGGCAAAAGTAAGTCAGCAATAAATATTTGTTTGAGCTCTTTCTTTATGTATTGTTCCTCTACCTTGGACTTCCTATATGGCTTTGATCTGATAAGGGGTTGAATCTCCTACTTTGATATTATGTGTCCAGTTTTTCAATGTGATCAAAGTCGACATCTAATGTGGAAAACACCATCTAATAACCTTCAAGTAGTTGATGAACTTTCTCTTGTTCCTCCTGATTTAACTTATCAGAAATTTGGACTAAAGGAATATCACAAATTATATTGTTGGCAGGTAGGTCAAAATAAAGGATTACCAATAAAGCGTACCTTATCATTTTCATCAATAGAATCAATGACCTTTCCTAATTTATTGATGCTTCCTGACTAGGATATCATTGTTGGTTAAGTTCCCAAGTAATAGCTCAATAGGCTGCTGATAAGCTGAATTGAGAATCCTACCAAAAATTCTTGGTACAAACCTAATTACTTCATTGACACTAATGATATGTATCAAGTAGTCTGGAGGTATACACAGGGTTATGTTGGTAGATACCACTATTTATTCTCATGGTTTACTTTTTATCTCCTCGGTGGCATAAAATGCAATGCCATCTGCTGCATCTACTGTGTCAGGTAGTTTTTTATTGTTTCTTCCTGAGGTGGAATATCATAAAGGTAAAGCAGAAGAAGGGTACTTGACCAGGCAATAGGAATCCTTCTTGCTGGAATCTTTATCTTCTGACAAGAAAAATTCATAGTTGAGAAGTGATAAGTATCCTTTTTTTATATTGACTACTCCTTTATATTCAATCATAAAATTGCGTCCTAATGAGAATATTATATTGACTGTTGTCAAGGGCAATGGCAAGAGCTGAAAATGCTAATTTGCCAACTAAATTGGCATTGAAAATGCACCTATTGCTTTGGTGTTATTCAGACCTTTGGTACTGTACTCTTGATTTTAATCAAGGTCTGGAGCAAGCTTTCTCTTTATATGTGGTTGAATGACACAACGTTGATAGGTGATCCTGTATCTAAAATAGCTATAACTCAGACCTTTTGAATTACCAATTCCACTTTGGTGATGGTTCCTATAAACTTTGGTGGAAGGGCTAACACCTCTATCAGGATTCCTACCCAAATGGCAGATTCAAATGTGTTAAATCATAGAAAATGATAATGATCCAACCAAAAAGCCCAAACTTCTGCTGGGATGATCCCTGACAAAAGTTGAAAATTATCAAAGTCAGAGATTAATCACAATTTGATTAAAAAGCCTAAACTTCTGTTGAAATAATCCCCAACAAAAGTTGACAATTAATGAAGTTGGAGCTCAACCCCAAACAACATGGTCAGATCATGCTTCCTTTGAGCTACCCAACCTTGGAGTTTAAACCCAAGCCATGAGGCAAGCTTAAGCAAATCAACCAAGATAATTGAACTTTTACCAAATTCCCAATTTAAATATTTTATTATATCAAGGCTTGGGCTGCTTAGATTTTCCCCTAAACACCTCCTCAATTACCCTTACATAGCTGGTATTGAGCTAATAAACTTTGCACTTTTTCTCCTTTTTTCAATTTTGAGTATAAATTGTATCTATTTGGAATTTGCTTCACTATTCTTGATATCTGGATTAACAAGACTTCTCGACCAAGAGAAGCAACCAAGGTAAGCATCCAGCACCCTTGAACTTTGGGTCAACTGGCCAAATTTACACAAAGGATCCAAGGTATCAACCTGTGGACCCCAACAAAACTGGCACTACCTGCCAGGTTGCACCCTAAGTTTGCGGTAAAAATTATAAATATAAACAAATCAAAAATAGACATTAATGATTCTGTTTCAGAAAATTTCTCCAATCATGAAGCCACCCATCTAAGCACTGGGCAATCAACATGAATGTCATTAATACCTTGACCAACCGTGATATTCTTTTTTCCCCTTCTACAGAAGTAACCTTCCATGTTCCATCCGTCAGATAATACAGCTTACAAATACTCAACTTCGCTGAAGATCTCCAGCTCCTCTTATCTGGGGCCTTCATCCCTGGGTGCTGAGCCAATAGAAGAAGAGCTCTTGCCACGCCAGCTCCTATGATGAACTTGGCTCAAAGTTCTTCATATGATATAGAACAAGTTGGAGCTGGACATACAGAACACTATTTGTGTCACTTTTTTAATCCCACATTATACAATTTGCTTCAAGTAGCGGGGTTTCATCATCAAGAATTACTCCACCACTTGCAGCTATCAGATAACATACACTCACAGCTCATCCAACTCTATCAATCTACCTCCCAGTTCAGCAGTGAAAACTGAACTGCAATTGTGGAAAAGCGGCAGTTTATTAATGAAATACAAGATGTGCTCACCTGCTTGGATCAAGGAGTCATGGCTTTTGTTTGAATGGAACTAACAACTTGTTTTAGTCAAATAGAGGTTGTTATCCGAAATCAAGTCATAGATTGTACCATGAAGTACACTACAAATTTGGTAACTTTATCACCTCTATTGATGAACGCCTCCAAATTTTGGAGGAAATGATCTACTAATTAAGGGAAAGCCAGAATAGTTTCTATAACTCTGGGCTTCAAGGAGGGCCTGGTGAGCGTGGACCTCCCAGTTATGATGGATGTGAAGTTGAAAGAGAGCCCCCTGGTTATGATACAAAGGATGGTGAAAGAGGACCCCCTGTTCATGATAGACAAGATGAAGGAAGGGGCCCCCTGGGCCCAGAGGTCCTCCAGGACCCAGTGGTGACCCCAGAATCCCTGATGAACGCCTCCAGGCTTTAATTTAACAAATAAAAAAATCTTGATGCCCAATTAGGACGTGTCGCCCAAGGAGCCCAACTTACTCAGGATGGCGTTCCCCTCTCTACCAAAGTTTCCTTACCTGTTTATGAATGCCTTGGGACCTTGGCAACCCGACCTACTTTGGCACATATATTGAAGAAAAGAGTGCTCACCACCAAACAACATCAACTTGACCTCCAAGCTGCTAATACCACTTTAAAAACTGAAGTCCACCAATTAACTCAACTCATCACACAAAATTGGCTCTCAGTGCCACCCACAAACGAGTAGTTTTAATAGCTGACGATCTTAACGATCTACAGAGACAAGTAGATGCACTTCAACCTCAAGCTTATTCCTGAGATACCGCCTCTTCATTAGGTGAAAGAGATGTCCCCATATCAGTTCATGTTGTTTGTCCTCTAACCCCCAAGTGGTACATTTAACCCTTCATTAAAGAAAAATATGGCCCTGGAGAGGGAAGTATTTTCTCTTTCTTATATTGCTATAAAAGCTCTATGGAGGAAGCGACTGACCATCAACAGCTTAAACACTTGACTAACTGTCTTAGCTGTATGGCTCAGGATATTATGATCCACCATCTGATGCATTGCTGCACTTGAACTGATGCCAAGACTGCCTTGCTCCAGGAATTCAGGAGCGACTTAACCTTAACCAACCAAAAAACAGAATTTTATGGGTATCAGCCTTAATTGAGGGGAAACTAACAGCAAATTCTCTTAATGTTTTTACCTTGAAGCACAAACTCTGGTTGCAGGGAATCTTCTTATGTTAGACAATGCCATCACGGCTGCATCTTTGGCATTTACAAATATGTCTAATATCTTACTTTATTTTAAAGCGGTGAAGTCTAAATTAACGCCCCTCCTCCATATTAAAGAGGCTACATTGGAAATTCTGGCTAGACTACACAAACCCGCCAGGTCACCTCACTTTTTAACACTAAAAAGCCCCAGTACCAAGTATTAGCCATTACACCCCCAATTCGTCTACACCTGAATTATACTGCACTCATTGCAGGAGAAACAACCACACTGTACCTGACTGCCACATCCTTCAACGTAAGTTGGCAAAAGATCAGTCAGTATAGGGCAAGAGGCTCCCTATGCTGACGGAAAGCAAGTGCCTCAAGACCATTGTTCTAGATCTAGCTGTATCCACAGTACTTCCAGTTTTTTTGTTAGCTGCCCTTTCAGAAGTTGAAGTCACTCTGTCTATTCAAGAAAAATAAAAACCTCCAGCTCTTACATCTATGTTGGTCAGTTACCCAAACAGATTTTGTGGTCAGCTTTTCTATAGAAAGACAAGCCCTGGAAGATAAGACTTTTAAGCATATTAAACAACCCCAAGCTTGGCCACAGCAGAATCTTCCGCTTGCTTCACTGCAAATCCCTAATGACAGTCTATTAGTTATTAACTCCCAATTTTGATCATCGGTGATTTGAGTCAAAGTAGTCCATTAGGTATGATTCCCGGCAATATTTGACACTGGTTCTCTGGTTAACGTTATTTCCTACTGGCTTATCCAAAAGATAAACGATGGCTCCATACTTGATTCACAAAGCTTAATATGGGACAGCAGGTAGTCAGTCTAATAAGGCGATAAGAGTTTAATATGCTTTACCCCTTCATTTTGGAAAGATATTAGTTACTATCCCTGCCATTGTGCTAGAAAAAGGTAATTATGAGTTGCTTATTGGGGTCCAACTCATGTGGGAGTTAACTGCACTATCAACCACAAGGAAAAATAATTATCCCTACTAGGGTATCAGATTCTGTTAATATTCAAACTCCCCATAAAAACTAAAGGAGCACCCAAAAACGGACATGCTTTCTTAAATACTCATCCTCCATTTGCAAAAATGAGTACCAAGTAAGGGAAAAAACTAAGTTACCCCCAGAGGCTGTGGATGCCAAAGAGGGGATTCCACTGTATACCCATCATTCTATTATGATACTCTCAGGCTCACAAGTTATTGTAGATATGGGGATTCAGATTCTTACCCTTCCTGATCAAATTTTGGAGCTTAGTGGACACCCAAACCCTTCCATCAATGGAAACGTTGACCTGCCTGGGGATTTTGGATCCTGCCTATAGGAAATCTATCTCTATTCTATCAGGGAATTTAACCACTAAAACTTTCCAGGTCTCTCAGCATGCCCCTATCACTTATGTAGAACTATGTCCCATTAAGGATATTGCTGATGTAAATTGTTTTGGCTCATTACAGGATTTAGGAGTTGATCCCCCACCCACCATAGCTTTTGTTGTCAGTAGAATTGGGGATAATCACACCAAATGAACACCAGGATGTCAAAGACCTCCTCAAGGAGTATGGCAATAATTTTTTTCTTGGGACCAAGAGACTATGGGAAAATGTCCAGGGTAATTCATCAAATTTCAAAAAAAGGTCACCCTACATTTAAATCCTGACCATATAAAAAATCCAAAGTGGAGGAAGCTAAAGTGGCTTTTAAGTTACAGCATCTGTTGGAGGCTGGGTTACTTGTGCCTTACAAAAGACCTGGGCTTCCCCACTCTTATTAATTTGGAAAGGATGGTGGTCACCAGGTTGTTATGGATTATCGCCGCCTCAACTCTATTACTCACAAAGATAGTTACCCCCTGCCACGTAAAGATGACTATTTATGTTTAATGTCAGGGTCCCACTATTTCTAAGCTATGGATCTCACCAGTGAATTTTGGCAAGTAGATTTATCACCAGAAGATCTGGCAAAATGTGCTCTTGTCACAAGTGAAGTATTATGAGTCAACTTGATTGCCTTAGGGGTTATGTAACGCCCCTGCTACCTTCCAACGCGCATGGACGGACTACTAGGCGATTTAATACGCTCTTCATACTAGTTTATCTTAATGATATTACCGTTTGTTCAAGGAATTTTACTGAACATCTAGATCACCTCAGGCAAGTCTTTCAGCAGTTACAGCAATCTTCATTAAAACTAAAGCAGTCAAAATGCTCTTTCTTCTAGAGTGAGATGGATTTCTGGGCTATAAGGTCAATAAAGCCGGAATATCCACAATGGATAATAAGGTCTTGGCTATTTCTAAGATGACCCCCCTAAATCCCCACGAGATATACAAGTTTTCCTAGGAATGGTGGGCTATTACCACTAATTTATCCCCCATTTTACAGACAACTTCAAACCTCTAGTGTACTACTGATGAAAGGAATATCCTTTCAATGGAAAGAAGAGCAACATCAGGCCTTTGACCTGCTACGCAACTCTCTCTCCCACTCTCCAGTACTTATTCATCCAAATTTTGATAAACCCTTCCTCCTTACTGATGCTAGTGATATTGCTATTGGAGACATACTATCTCAGCATGATGAGATCTTAGTGGACCATCCCGTCGACTACTACAGCAAGACCTAACTAAATCCAAACGTAATTATAGCATTACAGAATGAGAATGCTTGGTGGTATTATTGGCTATTAAGCATTTCTGACCAAGTCTATATGGCAAACATTTCACTGTAATTACTGACCATGCTTCTCTGCTATGGCTACAGAAAAATGAAGGACTGATGGGAGGTTATCCCAGTGTGCGTTTAACTTTAAAATTTACGACTTTTCCATTACCCAATGACCAGAGCCAATCCCTCAAAATGCGGATTTCCTATCTCAGCTTCACATCTTAACTATAACTGACCCTGAAGAGGATCAACTCTATGACCTCCTAACCCAACCACACTTATGGAAGGACGAATCCCCAATGCTCTAAAAGGAATTAGATAAAAGATTGGCAAATATTCAAATCAAGGACAGTGAATTGTGCAAACTTGTGTCTAGACAATGGGTGCCTTATGTAAGACCATCAGCTCAAACTGATTTCATATTAGAGGGACATCGTCAAGTTGGCCACAGGGGAATTTGGAAAACCTACCAGTGGCTTAAAACTCAATGTTATTGAAAGGGAATGCTTGTTTCTATCATGGATGTATTGGAGTCATCTCTGGTATGTAAAAGCCAAGCCTGACATAATCCCACTCTCAACATCCAGTGGTTCCACCCTGTGAACCATTCCATACTATTAGCATTGAAGTTGTGGGACCTCTTCCTCAAGCCTCCAAAAGACATCAGTTCCTCTTACTAGCCGTGGATCCTCTAACTAAGTGGATCAAAGCCATATCACTCCCCACCAATTTGGCAAAGGCTACCATCACGTTTTTGTATAATAGAATTATCACTCAGCATGGGTGTCCTAATGTTATTCTTTCCAATAACGGATAAAATTTCCTTTTAACGCCAGTAGAAGATTTGACCGACCTGATGGGAACCACACAGGATTCTCCACTCCCTACCCTCCTGCAACCAATGTAATGGTAGAGCGGGCAAATGATACTCTAACTGCAACCCTCTGGAAAATGTCTATGTCTGACCCCTCCATTGGCCCCAATATTTGCCTAGTGCAATTTTGGCCTATTGGATTAGTTACCATTGAATTACTAAGATGTCACCATTCCAAGCGTTGTATGGCAGAGATCCCCATCTGCCTTCCAAAGTCCAGATGATGCTTGACCAAGATTCTCCTGAAGCACATGAAGTGTAAGGTGAGTGTCTACAACTCTCCTTTTTCCAACGTAATAGTGCATGGGGCGCAGGGCCAATGCCAGAAAACTAATCATTAGTAAAAAGTTATTAAAGCCCAGCAGAGAATGCATAAGTGATAATGACTTAAGTCAAGTATCATCATTATTAAAGGGAAAACCCAAATGGGAACAATGCGGTGCTTAGAGTGGGAGTGTGTAGGCGACACAGATTGGAGGGAACCTGGGTGACCCAACGGTGCATGGGCAGAGAGCTTACAGTTGTCAAAATCAAATGGTTAATGTTGCATGAGACCTCCCCAGAAGAGGTCAATGCACAGGTTTGACCATAATAACATATATAAAAAAGGTGTACTAAATGAGGGGTTTTATTATAAGGGAGAAGTTGACCAATAGGAGAAATTGGTCTTGACATGAGGAATTTAGGTAATTTGGGAAAACAATCAATTGAAGGAAGGGGGTCTAAGCTGAGGCGCACCAATAGGTGCATGCTTCCATTAGAGGTAAGTGGTACTTAGTAATTGACCAAACTTGAGTAATTGATTGTAGGAGCGGCTGACCTGATCTGTAAATTTCAAAGACTGAACATAATTTTAAACCCTGTTTACCTAAAAACCAAACTGAATCGTTTTTATTTGATGCAAAGCTGGTTTGCTTTATCATGACTGCTGTTATGCAGAGCCAAACTTCTCTTGCATCCCTAAGACCAACCTGAGCGTACCTTGCCTTCACCCAGTGTTGATCCAAAGTATGCTTGAGGTCAGGGAGGCCAGCCAACTTCACCTTCTTGGCCTCCTGATATGCGCATTGTCCCTTGTGTTAGTCCCCATGATTATGTCATTTTCCAGCCACGACATGAAGTCTCTATGCAAAGTATTGTAAATGAAATTATAAGACTTCAGGCCCTGGCTGCTGAAAACTTGTCCAGCACAACTTTTGAATGGTTGACTTGATCTAAATCGTCGCTTATTATAAGCCAAAGATATCCTAAGTATATCTGAACTTGAATTTGTGGCCTAGCAATTTCACTTAATTAGGTTCAATCATGATGACTTGGGCTCGAGGGTTTTGTTGGTTTGGTAAACTTAAATTTAAGTTTTGATCTAATGACTCGAGCATGTGGGCTTTGTTGGTCTAAGTTGAAATTAGTTTTTAATGTCTGTCGAGTTTTTGATTAAATTAATTACTAGTTATTGATATGAATCGCCTTGGCATGTGCTGCCAATTACATGTGAAAGTGAATTGGTTCAGCTAACTTGAAGACATGACGAAACGCCATCTCAAGGATGATAATGGTGTTTACACTGACCCTGAGGCTGAGCATGACGCCCTGAGTCAAAGTATTGTAGATGTTCTTAAATAAATTTTAATGTAACCAAATGCCACTGAAAGTAAGATGTCATGGGTAAGATGTGGTTAACATCAAACCCTATAAATAACCCTTAAGTTGACACTAATAAAATAGATTCAACTACTGGATTAAGTTTAAAATTAGCTTGTAAACTTTTTGCGTTTAGTATTTTACTTTGTACTAGTCAGTATTTACTTGGGATCAGTAAGATCAGGGCGGCGTGCCATCGTCCAAGTAAACTTCAGGATATACAACGTAAGTGCTACCAGAAAGTTATATTTTAAATTCTAAATCACCATCCTGTCTATTGTCCTCATACAATAGATGCACGACACTGCATTGCACACCTGACGAATAACCAGCCATCATAACAAAGCCCAAAAGTCAACAAATAGCGCTCATGGCTGGGACCGCAGATGGTGACCAGTATCAACGTTTGAGCGACCAAATTTCGCAGATGAAGAATGAATACACCAGAAAAATCATTAATCTCAATGATGATATTAATGCTATTAACAGGTCAAACAATTATCTCTATGGAGAATTGAACCAGTGCAAGAAGGCAATGAAAGAAAAGGACCAAGTGATTTCCACCTTGCAACTACAAGCCACTAGCTTGAATAAGGAAATAGCAAAATTAGAATTAAAAGCCTGAAATCATGTCAGTTGAAAAAATGAAATCAACGAGAAAATTTGAACTCTGGCTGATGGGCGTTGTCAGTGTGCTACAAACCACTCAACAGGAAATTCTTTCAAATATCATGAGGACGAAGCTTCAGAAATAGCTACCAAAATGGACGCTGGGCCACGTTGACAACTGCCTAGAAATATGATTGCTTTGGTCAACACTAACACCTCAAACCGGGATATGATGCCTCAACGCCCTAGTACGCCTGGTTCTGGTCAACAAAATAGTAATCATGATAACCAGGAATGGGGAAGCGATAATTTCAAACCAGCAAACCTGCTGGCCTTTGACAAGAATGGAAGTATTACCACCTTTGTCAAACATTTTGAAATGGCCATGCATGGGGCCAGCGACTGTAACAAAGCAGCCACCATGATTAACTGTTTGGATGAGTGGAGCATTGAGTTGATTATGCCTCACTTTAATGAAATTCCAACATATGCCAAAGTCAAGGAGGCTGTGCTTCATGAATTTGGAGGTCCAGAACGGAAGTTGACCAGAATATCCAAGTATATGAACATCAACTTTAAGAAAGATGAAGCAATTGATGATTTTGTGGATTGATTCTATCGTGAAGCTCAAGTTCTCTTAGGCGTGTGGCATATGGTCAATTTCAATGCCAGGATAGCACTAGAGCATGCAGTAGAACCTTACCCTAATAAATCAAACACTCTATTGCCTGCTTTTGTGCAAAACCTTATTACATCTGAATTGGTTGATTCTTTACGCAGATGCTCAAAAAATTATGGCCCTACCAATACTGGTTACAGATTGGGAACCACTGCCTTTGCTGGAAAGTCTTTTGAAACCAATAAGAAGATTAACACCTCATGGCCAGTGAGTGAAATTACTTGCTTTAATTGCAATTGTAAAGGTCACTATGCTTCCCAATGCCATCAGAAAAATGTCAATATGGTCCTTCCCAATACCGTGCAGGAGGAGGGAAAAGAACAAGCACAATAGATGCAGGATGCTCTATTGTGCCTGCAACACCAGTCCCACCTAATTGACAAGCAAACAATAGCCACGGGGCCTTGCTTAACAATAAAAATGATTCTATTTTAGTATTAAATGAAGATTCCTCAAATGTACATGTGGTAACTCACTCCCAAAAGTAAGGTTGCCACACCTGAAGCCTCTGAAAAAGTCGCTAAACCCTATGTGCAACAAATACTTGAAAATATTCCAGCCATTGGGCATGAGGGGGATGACTAAGTTTAAGGAAAGAGATTATTAGTATATTGTGACACTCATAGCGCAGGCTGTGCGCACAAGCTAGCCTCGCTTTGGAAGGGTCTATTTATTATATTGGAGAAATTGTCTGAAGATGTATATACCATTAAGGATCAAGGCAGCTTGGTTGTGAATTGAGTACACGCTAAGTTCCTGTATCCATATCATAAAGAATAATAATAATAAAATAATAATAAAAAGAAAAAAATAATAAAAAGTAAAAAAGAAATAATAATAATAATTGCAAGCCATAATGTTTATTTCATAAATTTGATGCCTTGCTGGCATTAGAACTAGGTATCCCCTCTTTGGTAGGGGAGGAGAGCGCGACCAAACTGGAGAAGCCTACAACAGAATTGGAGATGCGCCAAACCCAAGGAAGCTCAGCACCAGGCACGCTGGCCCTGTCAGCTTAGGAAAGGCTATTGAGATTTTGTTCAAACTTTGAGTAACGCAAAGGGTTAGACAGTGTGACCAAGGAAGAAGAGTATCTGCTGCTTATATTCAGTCAAGGAGGGGAAGTGTTGAATGGTTGACTGGATCTAAATCATCACTTATTATAAACCAAAGATATCCTAAGTATATCCAAACTTGAATTTGTGGCCTAGCAATTTCACTTAATTATATTTGACTATGATGACATGGGCTTGAGGGTTTTGTTGGTTAGGTCAAACTTAAAATTTAATTTTTGATCTAATGACTTAAGCATGTGGGCTTTGTTGGTCTATGTTGAAATTAGTTTTTAATGTCAGTTGAGTTTTGATCAAATTAATTACTAGTTAGTGATATGAATCGCCTTGGCATGTGCTGCCAATTACATGTGAAAGTGAATTGGTTCAGCTAACTTGAAGACATGACGAAACGCCATCTCAAGATGATAATGGTGTTTACACTGACCCTGAGGCTGAGCATGACGCCCTGAGTCGAAGTATTGTAGATGTTCTTATAAAATTTTAATGTGGCCAAATGCCACTGAAAGTAAGATGTCATAGGTAAGATGTAGTTAACATCAAACCCTATAAAAACCCTTAATTTGACACTAATAAAATAGATTCAACTACTGGATTAAGTTTAAAATTAGCTTGTAAATATTTTGCGTTTAGTATTTTACTTTGTACTAGTCAGTATGTACTTGGGATCAGTAAGATCAGGGCGGCGTGCCATCGTCCAAGTAAACTTCAGGATATACAACATAAGTGCTACCAAAAAGTTATAAGTTTAATTCTAAATCACCATCCTGTCTATTGTCCTCATACAATAGATGCACGACACTGCATTGCACACCTGACGAAGAACCAGCCATCATAACAAAGCCCAAAATTCAACAACAACCAGTAGAGAAACTGCTCAAATTAACAATAAGCATGATCCCCTACACACCTTCCAAACAGGTGACCTCGTCCTATTCTACTATTACCAGCCTGGAGGTCATGATCACAAACTGGGCACCAACTGGTCAGGGCCTTATCAAGTCATATATAGATGTGACAATGAACACTCAATTGTAGAGGCTTTCAGGGGACAGTCATAAACTGCATACATAGCCACTTTATCCATTCATTTTCCCCCCGCATCAAGATCTAGAGGGTGACATTGTCAGGATTCCTACCCAAACGGAAGATTTGGATGAGTCAGATTATGAGAATAAATCCTAATCTGACCAAAAGTCCCAAACTTCTGTCAGGGATAATCCTCAATGAAAGTTGACAATTATAGAAGTTTTGCTTTAATCCCAATATAATCAAAAAGCCCAAACTTCTGTTGGGGATAATCCTCAACAAAAGTTGACAATTAATGAAGTCGGAGCTCAACCCCAAACATCATGGTCAGATCACGCTTCCTCTGAGCTACCCAACCTTGGGGTTCAAACCCAATCCATGAGGAAAGCTCAAGCAAATCGAACAAGATAATTGGACTTTTACTAAATCCCCAATTCGATTATTTTATTAGATCTAGGCTTGGGCTGCTTAGATTTTCCCCAAAACGCCTCCCCAATTACCCTTATATATCTGGTATTAAGCTAATAAAATTTACTTTTTTTCTTTTTGCAATTTTAAGTAAAGATTGTATCTATTTGAAATTTGCCTCACCAGACTTGATACTTGGATTAGCAAGAATTCTTGACCAAATAAAGCAACTAGGGTAAGTATCCAGCACCCTCAGTCTTCAGATCAACTGGCCAATTTACAACAAAGGATCTGTGGTATCAACCTATGATCCTGACAACCTCCTTGAGGCAGAATTTTGCATTGAGCTTTTGGGCAGTCTTGGGATACTTCTTCTTGATTTTAATTAGACAGTGGAGGCTTGAGATGGGTCGTATCAGCAGGTTAAGGTACTAATCAGCATCACTGGCTGTATCAATTATTAGAGGGCACCCTGTAACCTTAGGTAGAGGCCTTCAATAACCTGAGCGTCATTAATATTTTCAGCATTTAAATAGTCTGGAATGGCAATCTCAGCAGGTGAACCTAAGTTTGTGATAACCTGTAACCTCATGACCCGCTCAGAGTCATCATCAGGTTTAATTTCAATGCAAGCAAGGTGATCAATTGGCAATGTTTTGCTTTCAGGTACTTTGGGTTGTTTGGTTTTAAAGGTACCTGACCCTAAGCTGACCTTCCTTTTCCCTGATCTGTAAAAGCAGGGTTTCTTCAAACACATATCCTTGGTATGTTTGGTCTTCTTGCAGTAGTTGCAACTTGGCTTTTCCTCCTTCTTAGGATTTTCTTCTTACACTGTATAGACTCTAGGTTTTATGGAGGCCTTTCATGAAGGCTCTGAATTGCGTATGTCAACTACATCAAATGAAGCTTCCTTAATGTCCAACACATAATTGAAGCTTTGTTTAACGGATGTGATGTGATGTGCATGGCTAGGTCAGGGTTACTATGTAAACTAGCAACGACAGCAGTTACAGCCTCATCCAGAGTCAGCATATTCAAGGTTAACAACTTTTGGGCTTCTATATAAAAGTGGTCAGCAAATTAAGCTTGGGTTTTATTTTAAAGCAATGCAATTCTCATTAATCCTCTTTCTTTATATTCAGGCTTTGCTTTGACCCAATTTCCTTGATAAGCGCTTTCTTCACTTCTCTCCAGGTATGCAAGTCATCCAAATGAGGCACCATAACCTCTTGAGCCACACATCTTAAACAGGATAAAATATACTTAACCTTTTGATGATCAGTTGCACCCTCCATCGCAGCTTCATAGAAGTAGAGGAAAGATGCAATACTCCCTTCGCCAGGTGTAAACTTGTCCTTGAATGTAAGCTTAAAGGTAATGATCTCCAATCCAGTAACATCATGTACTCTGGGACTTCAGATTCAGTAATCTATTTTCTTACATTGCTCTGCTCAACTAGGCATTTCAGTTGACATATTTTGTTATGAATAGGATTGAGATGTTGCTCCATTTTCTCCAGTGTAAGTCTTAACATAACATCTAAAAATGATCTTCTTTTTTTTAGTACTAGATGGTAAAAAATGATCTTCTTTCATGAATGACTTTATTATTCTCCAAGTTCTTAATGCGGATGTCCAGATCATGAATTTGTTAATGGGTGGATAAGCAGTATGTTTGCAGAAGCTTGTTATCATCCTCCAGGACTCCAATGCGCTAATTCAATACTCCTTCATATCCTTGCATTTAATTCTTTAAGGAGTCTTGTCAGTCTAGTTTTTAACTCTTCTGTAAAAGTATTCCAGCGTTTATCAGCTTTTTGAGGCAACAAAAGATTTGGTTAATGTCCTACTGGCTGTGATAAACACTCTCTCCTGTATGCAACGAATGAATTTGGAAAAAGAAGCCAGGGTGAAGTCCATATAGCTAAGGCTACATAAGAAGAAACTTCCTGTTCTATGCATTAAGGCCATGATTAATTATAAAACTAAGTCAGATAGTGGCCAGAATGCTGGTTGATAACAGTGCAATTTGTCCCATTGGTAAGAAATAGTAAGAAGCTAAACCCTGTGCCAACTCACTATCATCATAAATGTTGAATCCTGTCATACAATAAGAATAAAACAAAAAATAAATAAACTTTTATTTTTTTATCTGCAGGATTGAAAACAAAGTTAGAGAATTTTAAAATGATTTCATGTATTATATGTGCTGGAGAATGCTAAGCACTCTCATGTTTTAAAAATCTTAAAAAATTATAAAAACACCTTGTTTTATTAACCTGAGCTTTAATTAGTTTCAATGGGTTTTGAACTTAATATTCCGACCAGTGGCCTGCTTTATGAGATCCAAACTCCAGATTCCAACTACTTTTCTTTTTTAAAAAAGATTCAGCAGTAGCAGGAACTATCCTGCATGACAACCACCCAAATCTTCTTTTTAACTTTATATCATCAATCAATTAATTAATTAGATTGATTAATGATAAGAGGGGATGGAGGAAATCATGTTCGTCTTATCCAATATAGGTTTTGAACCCATTACAGCATTTTTACCCCACCTTAGCTTGTGGTTACAGGTGTGCACAACTACACCTGGTCCAGATTCCAACTACTGGCCTTAAATGTTCTATTGTAATTATTATTCATATTGTATTTCCAAACTGAACCATCTTGAATTTTATTAAATCTCATGGATGAACTTTAGAACTCCTTCTCCATACTCTTGTTGGTAGCCCTAAAGGCAAAGACCATATGGCGTTCAGATAGGACCTTGACCATTACATCACCCTCCTGAGATGTGAGACTTGAGCGTGTAAAGAATTCACTAATCTTCTGAGAGCAAAGGATACACTTTTCCTCTGATTGCCAAGTTGTTCTTTGACAGGACAATCAGACCATTTAACTAAGAAATGCCACCTCTATTTCTTGACCTTGGAGTCCAGTATCATTTCAACCTCAAGTTCATCACCTTTTGAATTTTCTAGATTTACTGGACCTGGTTTTTCTTTAGATTGACCTTTAAATTTCCTCAGCTGTGAAATACAAAACACAGGATGAGCCTTTAATTCTGGGGGAGATCTAATTCAAATGCCACCTCATTAATAGGACAAATAATTCTGAATGGCCCAGCCTATAGGGGCCCAGCTTCCGGCATCTGACTGGCAGTGAGTAGCTCTTTGCATTTATTAAAGCCAAATTCCATTTTTTTAACATAGGTCCTTTAAAATGTCTCTTATTGGTCTTAAAATTTTGATAACCAATGGATTTTATGAGGTTGTTTTTCAAAAATTTCATGTTCTCATGAATGTCCTGGACCAAACTGTCTGAAGCTGGATTAATTCCTTCTACTTCACCTTCATATACCCAAGGGTGTTAGCCATGATTTACAAAAATGGGGACACACCCGTAGATGAGTGGACATGGTTGTTATAGGAAAATTGTGTAAAAAGGATCCAGCTTATCCAGTCATCTTGACACGATGATGTGTAGCAACGAAGGTATTGTTCTTTATCTGGTTTGTCCTCTTGGTTTGCCCATCAGGTTGTGGGTGGTATGATGAGGAACAATAGGGTTTGTTTTCAAATTGCTTAGTAATGTTCTTAGAATTTAGATATAAATTAAGGTCCACAATCTGAGACAATTTCATCTGGGATGCCATTTCTGGAGAACACTTCTTCCATAAAAATCTGTGCTGAATCTCTTGCAGTAATCTTCTCATTACAAAGAAAGATCAGCATATTTAGTGAGCCAATCTACCACAACTGTAGTTAAACTAAACCCTTTTTTACTGAGTAAGCCAACAATGAAATATATACTAAGTGATGACCATAGTCTTGAAGGGATTGTAAAGACTTCAGTTTCCCCTGGGGTCGTTGGTGTTAAGGCTTAGATCTTGCACAAGTTAGGCAAGATGAAATATACTTCAAAACAAGTGTGGTTAACCCTGTCCAAGAATAAATGATGGGCTATAAGTTCAAGCGTCTTTTCAATCCCAGAATGACCTGCTAAGGGATGGTCATGGCAAGCCTTAACTACCTTAAGTTGCAAAACTTTATAAGGGATTTATGGCCTAATCTTGTGGAAGACAACTCCATCTTGTAGATAAAATCACGGTGATCATCTAACTTAGTACCCTCCTTTAGTCCAAGGAAAAGTTTTCTTCCAAATTCTGACGTCTTCTGGGCTCCATGTACCTTCTTCTTGAATATATGAGACATTTATTAATCAGCGCAAAATAGGTTTGAAATGAGCATTGTCGCTGTGTTGTAATGATCAAGTTCCTTTTTTGAAAAAGATAAAGTGGGGTCCTTACTCAGCATATCTGGTAAAATGTATCCTTTCCCAGGCTTATACTCAATTTGAACACATATTGTGAAAGCTCTTGATGCCATCTTTCCTAGCGTTGATTCATTTTATGTATCTTGTAGAATTTCAAAGCTTTGTGATCAGTGAGAAAGATAAAGGTTTGGCGTGCATAAAGTAGGTGATGCTACCACTCCTTGAGGGCAGAAATTATTTCCAGCGTTTCCTTATCATAGATAGGTTAATTTGTCTCCACAAGGATCATCTTACGACTGAAAAAACAGATAAGATGTTTCAAGTCTTCATCCCCTTTTTGAAGGAGGACTGCACCTACTGCAAAGTTGGATGCATCTGTTTCAACAATAAGTGAAAATTTGGGTTGGAATGTGCCAGCAATGGTGCTGACATAAGAAAATCATTGATTTTATGGAAGGCAAGCTCTTCAGCCTCCCTAAATTAAAAGGAACATTACCTGTAAGACGTGAAAAAAATCCACTTTCTCTGACAAGGTTTCCAAAAAATGATAGAAAATTTTTACTTCAAGAAAACTGCGTACCCCTGTATAATCAACAGGAGCCTTCCATTGCTTTACTGTATGAACCTTATCTGGACATATTGCTAGTCCATCCTTGAAGATCACATACCCAGGGGGACCATCTAGTACTAAAAAAAGATCACATACTCAGGAAGGACAGTGACTCTTGGTTAAATTAATACTTTAATGCTTTTGGCTTTAGGTTGGCACTTTTTATTGCTTCAAAACTGAGCAGACATCCTTGTGATGTAATTCCATGACTTTGAAAATATCAAGTTATCATTCATATAGAAACACAACACCTTCCTAACAAGTACAAGTGCCTGATCAATCATTCTCTGGAATACTACAGGGGCATTGCATAAGCCAAAAGGCATCACTCAATACTCATAGACTCCTAAATGACATTTTGAAAGCAGTGTATTTTTGGTGCTCAGGATTCACCAAGATCTGATTAAAAGCGTCCACCAGATCAAGCTTTGAAAAAACCTTAAAATTTGCGATCATGGGAATAATGTCTTCCATTTAGGGGATTGGATATGGATCTGGTTCAGTTATTTCATTAAGTTTTCTATGTTCAATGCAAGGCAAAACTCTCCATTTGACTTTGGAACTAATAAGACTGGAGAAACAACTGAAGACTTGGATGAGGCAATCAACTTTCTGCTGTGTAATTTCTTTAACATAAGTCTCCAAAGCATCTTTTGCTTTTGGGTTCAGTGGGTTACTGGGCTACCTTGTGGTAACACAGTCCTTACTTTAAATTGAATGAAAATGCTAGGTGGCTTGTAGCTTGTAATAAAGAGGTCCTTTTGATCCAAACAAGTGTTTGTATTTCCAGTATTCTTCAGGAAGATGTTCAGGTGGGTTATTCGCCAATGTTACTCCCATTCATGAAATTATTGACTTACCACTTCAAGCTCTAAGGTAACTGGCTCATCACTTGATGGATTGAAATTTCTTTTATGGGAGCTTATGTCAAAAGATGGGGAAAAATGATACCATCATCTCATACCCTCAGATCATGCGGTAAAGTAGGTTTCTTAAAACACTAGATTCTCTTCAAATGAGTAGTCCTTTTGATATATGGTTAGCGAGGAGTCCAAATTCCAAACTTTTAAAATTTTGGTGGCATCTGCCAACGTTACTGTACCCTTTTGATGGACTTTCAGACGTAAGAATTCTGCTAGCTCCATCTCAATATAATTTTATCCGCCCCTGTGTCAACCAATTCTAACACATTGATGGATTGCGTAGAAAACAATTGTTTAGTGTAAAGGGAATTAAGATATATGGATATGCAGAAGCATGATGGTTTAATCTTTGATCTTGGAATTTCTTATCATGAAGACTGTATACAGCATTCTTTGAATTTCCTGGTGCTTAAACTTAATTTGGTTGGACTTTGGGATCAGTTTTCTGGTTAGATAAGGGACATCCCTTGTCCTTTTTGGACTTAAATGGTTTTGAACTTGCCCTACAGAACTTACCTGAGCCTTCTATTGAGGTAGCAAAACGTTCCTCTTCTTTATGGGTATTAATCATCACTAGACTTCTCTCCACTTGTTGGGCTAGGTTGAGCTTCTTTTTGAAATTATCTGTTTGAGGAGATGCCACTAATGACAAGAGTAAATCTTGACTAAGAGGTTGGCGGAACAATCTTGGGATTTGTGACTTTGGTACTCTGGCCGCCTTAGCCAATGGAGTGAACAAGTGAGTATATTTATTGACTGAATGGGGACCTTGTCTTAAAGCCAATAATGCAGCCCATGCTGAGACCCAAGCCTCATCAGGAGCAGCGGCCTGATCAACCAGATTTAACATTCTTTAAAGAGTTAGGGACTAAGGTCTGCAAATCAATAAGCTGAGATAACCAAGCAGCAAGATGGTCTGGAAGTTCAAGTAAAATGGATTAAAGTTGGTTTGGGAATGAAACTGAACCATAAGCTGCTAATGTGAGACAAGCTTGAAGTTTCTCACACATAAATATCTCTTGAATCAAATTGAATTCTGAGGCTTCCAAGCACATCAATAAGGGTTCCTAATTTCTTTTCCAACTCTTGGATATAAATTTCTTGTACTCTGTTGACTTCTAAACATGCAGACAATCTCATGCATGAGGAAAGCTAAGGACAACACAACCATCAAAACTGTTGTAGTTTGACTTTACTAGATAGGGATCATTATTACTTCAGGTTATGTAGTTGTTCCCAAAAGTACTGAGATAAAATTGTTAGAACTTCATTTTATGTGACGAACAGGCTCTCTCCAGTATTTAATGAATGAATTTGGCAAAAGAACCCAGGTTGCAGTCCATATAGCTGAGACTACACAAGAGAGAAACTTCCTGTTCTGTGCAGTAAGGATATGATCAGTTATAAAACCGTGTAAGATAGTGGCCAGAATGCTGAATGACAATAGTGCAATTTATCCCACTGACAAGAAATAGAGAGAAGCTAAAGCCTTTGCCAACTTACTATCATCATACAAGTTGAATCCTGTCATACAAAAGAATAAAATAAAAATAAAATAAATTAGCCTTTCTAGTATATTTATCTGCAGGATTAAAAACAAAGCTAGAGAATCTAACATGATTTCTTGTATTATATGTGCTGGAGAATGCTAGGCACTCTCATGTTTTAAAAATCTTAAAAAATTAAAAAACGCCTTGCTTAAAACCTGAGCTTATAATAGTACTAATGGGGTTTTGAACTTGAAAGATTTCTGACCTTTGGCCTGCTTATGAGATCCAAACTCCAGATTCTGACTACCTCTTTAAAAAAAGAAGCTCCATACTTTATTTAAAAAATTAAATGGAAAGTAAGAGGGGAGGGCGGAATACAGGAGATTTGGCCGAGGATAAAGGACCAGGAATTTGGGCTACTAGGGACCTAGCACTTTCAACCATTGCTGATTGGTGATCACTATCACTAGCCATGGTTCTAGCATTGGTAGGCTTACAGGCCATTTGATATTTAAATGATTTGCTGCTTCATAATGTACAATGAGTGATTCAGCGGGAAAAGCCAAATGCGCAGCAACACCAGGGGATTAGTAGCAAGAATTTTGTGATCTGCCTGAGCTGGTCAGAGATAATCCAAATGGTCTTCAACACTAAACCTTTGTGATGGGGGCGCTCATTGGCCAAACTCTTGGCATATAGAGCCGAGTGTGTCACCCATACACAATAAAGGTAGATGAAGGCTCACAATTGGATTGGGGATGATTGCAGGGTTTTCACAAAAAAGGTCCTGCAACGGGTGTATTTCCATCAGTGATTGTTTGCCCAACAGGATGTAAAACATCATGGACTAGTATTTTTGGACATGGCGCATTCATAATATTAGTGAGTGATATTTGCTTCTGGTTCAGTGCATACAGGGCACTCCTTATGTGGTTAATCTGGTCCACTGTGTTTACCAGATTTAAATGTGTGGTGAAGGATCCACCAGGTACCAACTGTTGCCTGGCCATTACCAGTTGGGAGTTCAGCCCCAAGATCAACTTCTTCATTTGGTAGTTGGTGTCATGGCCTTCAGTTGCCCAGTCATTCAAGATTTGTGGGCGAGTGGGGGTTTTCCCAAATTTTGGTAGCGGATCCTTGTATTCAATCTGGGTCAATTTGTAGAAGATATTGATTGACTTGGCAGCATATTCATGGATTATTCAATTTCATCCTTCTAAATTTGTCATGAAGATTATTGCAGATTTATGGGCCTTGACATCCCTTTTGATTTGGTCAGAATCCCTATCTGTTAGTTTAAATGACCAGCTGCCCAGGCACACTGCCTGATTGCACAGCTGCCAATAAATTGGGCTTTTTTGGGAGGGTACTTGTGGTTGGCTCATCATCCATTTGCGTAATGATCTTGGTGAGACCAGATATAGAAGGCCCTGAGCTCTAGCCCAGTTCACGCTCCAAGCTAGGGTCAGGCAGCGCATGTGCATTTGCATCAGTTTAAGGAATGTCTTTGCCCATATCCGCTGAGTGTGGGATTCAAAGTCCAAAAGGCCCATGCCCCCTTTGGACTTTACTTTGGACAGAGTTTCTAATGCTATTGGTGCCACTTTCACCTTGAACCATAGGAAGGTCCAGAGCATTGTCCTGATTTTTTTTCTCTAGGCTCAAGCTCATTGGCAGCACATGGGCAACATAACACAACTTTGAGGAGATGAAAACGTTGTTTGTCAGTACTTTCTCTTTGAGGCATAATCTGGCATTTTTCCAGCATGTAAAAATTTTACTCTTAGGAGTTGATTATCAGAGGTCAACCCTAGTAATCTTTCTACTGCACAGGTTCAGTTTCCTTGTGCACCTCGCGTTGTAAGAATATATATAATCCAATAATAGTATGATGACTATTATCTGTAGTTGAGTTAGAATTATCTTCAGGCCCAACGCTTTGGCCAGTATTTCTGATAATACTGAATATCGCACTCTTAGGGATTTGTTCCCTATAATCCTGTCCACTCAATCTTCATTAAGATCCTCTGATGACAGTCTCCTTTGGCCCAACACACAGTCAGCAGCAATCCCTTAGCCGTGGTTCCCTTCATCTCTAGATCCCCACTCAGATCTCTACTCTTCTCTGAGAGTCTACCAATTATTGCCTTCTGCAATAATATCCTTGAGATGGAATCTTCACGCTAGATGCTGATAGTCTAACTATTACTGAATCTACAGTCAAACTAATAATGTTCTTTATTAATTCTTATCTGACTGTAAATGTGTGTCAATGTGTGTGTGTTTTTTGTGTGTTTTTATTATAGTGAATTCTAGGGAATTTATAGGGGATTCAGCTGTCTAACCCTCAGTTGACACCTCTTCAATGAAACAGCAGCCGTTGCCATTGAATCACCCTTCCTCATCTCAGCAGCGATGGTCTTCCCCATCCTGACTAGGATTCTGACGTTAGACATCCTTGAGACCTCAAACGGAAAGAGTTGGAAATGTATCCTTAACATTTTCCTCTCAATCCAAGCAAATCATCCATAATTGGCTAGCAACCTGCTTAGATAATGGGACTTTTTACCCATTATGGCAGGTCACTTCACTAACCAATTGATTCACTAGTTGCAGGCGGCATCACTCGCCTCGCAACTCATTAAACATTCCCAATCAGTTGGTGATGAAACCTGACCAATCCCAATTGGTACACCTGATAGTTAATTACTATCAGATGCCCTTATTTTGTCAGCTGCTCCACCCAATGAGATATTAGGTATTCATCCGGATTGATCCCCAATGGATATGACCAGACAAATATCCTAAAATCCCCCAAACGTAGTTCCTCCAAAATTTGGGTCAACCAATTTCCAATTCACTTCGCCTTAGGGAATTTTTCCCCTAGCAATACCAGGTAATCTAGCAGGCTGGGAATATGGGCAAAAATCCCAACACATCCCCCCTCTTGCCTAGATTTCCAGCGAGAAAAGGACTGGGCATGGAAACACCGCTTTGGACACCTGGTCAAATACTTCATTGGTTCAAGCGGAGTACTTCATCAATACTCAACGCTGCTCAGGATGACCTTCAGGCATATGGCATTCCTCCTCTTCCTCCTCGCTACCGCCTACTCAGAGCGCGGTCCCCACGACCTCTTGTCATGCCAGGCTGATCAATTTACTCATGACAATCTTTTTCCCAGGATCCAGTTTTCCCCCCATCAGGGTATATGACCCACTGTCATATTCAGGTTTCTTGGTCCAGCATCCTCAAATTCCTGATTCTCTCCTCATCCTAGACAGGAGACTCTTGCCATCAATATTCATCTCGCAGCTTGATTAAGAATACTTATTTATGTTCGCCTTTGTTATTTTGCTCATAACCTCTTGGCTGTAAGTCATTCTTCCCTCAGAAAGCTTATTTCATTAATTTTATGAAATTAATTTCCTGAAATTGGAGCCTAATGGAGTGTAGGGTGCATAATGTCAACTTCTATATCAGTCTGACATCCCCCCTCTAGTCCTGCTCATATGTCAAACTCAGAATCTCACTACCAACAGCTTCTTAACAGTCTGTCAAATTTGGACCTCCGCCTCTTCCAGCAAATGAGTCAGGATGCTTGGCGGACCCTCTTCTATGGTCCTTCCAGGACTCATACGCCTAGCCTGGTGCAAGCAGCTAGTCCTTCCATTGAGTTACCAGAAATGGTATCCAATCCCACCAAAACCAGGCATGCCATCATTTTGAATAACTCTCAGCTGACTCTTCCCATGCAGTCAATCCCCAAGTTGGACTTTGAAACCCTTCTGGATTTGGCTCCTTTCACTGAGGCTCCAAACATCATCATTGATGCTCTGGAGGTTATGCTGACTGCTCTAGATCATTCATTCCTGGCTGGGTCAGATTTGCTCCCCAAGTTCCTCTTCCAACTCAGTCAATTTTACCAACCCATGGTGCTGGTTTCTGAGCTTACAATTGGGAACAGCATTCATACTGAGCTCCCCTATGCTGAACTTTGAGTGCAAGTCACCCAGGCATTGTCATTAGCGCTGAATCCCTCAGATCTGGACAACCTTCTGGATCAGGATACTGCCACTTATGCTCTCCACTTTGCCAGCCAAGTTCTTCAAAGTTGGTTGATGAAGCTTCCAGCCTCACCTGACTTTCATCAGTCATTCAGCTTCAGCTTCCAGAAGCCCATAGTCATCATTTACAGGATGCAATCCATTTGTTACATGACTACCTCTTCTCTGGAGCTTCCCATCGCTATCTTCCATTGATGGCACTAATTGGGGGTATGATTTGACAACCTCCCTCGAGTATTCCTTCTTCACTGCTGGCTCACATGTCTGGTGTTCTTGATGAGGCCCATCAGCAGGCACTCAAGACAAATCTTCTGGCGCCAGTGCCTTATTGGGATTACTCAGGGTTATTTGCCAATTGCCTCTTCCTTTATTGCTGTTTTCCACCCCACTCCAGGGTTTCACAATTGGCATCTTCTGACATATCTATTTCTCTTCCCCTAGTCATGTTCTCTCAGGGCTCGGCGTCAGCTCAACAAATGTGGTTTTGAGTAGGACTCACCCTTGCAAGTGTCCAATCGCATATCAATTTTGACAGGCTATTCCTCCCTACTGCGATCCATCCTCCCTCCCCCAAGAGGCGACATAGGCGGAATCATCCCCACACTGAGGACAACCAATAAAAATAAAAATTTTATAAAAATATATCAGCTTTTTTTATCTACACTTTATATATATATATATATTTTACAATATCTTTTATCAATTTTTATTTTTATTTTTTTTTTTCTTTTTTTTTCCTATGGGACTTGACCTTGTTTTGGTTCAGAGGTCCATCTTTTCCCCCAAACTGGATCCTGGGCACTTAAACCTACCAGTTTTCTATGGTTCAGAGGTCCTTTTTTTGGATTGGTTCAGAGGTCCTTTTTTCAGACTTGACCTAATCATTAGGACATGACCAACTTAATGGTTCATTGGTCCTTTGGGAACTCTTTTTTTATTTTTTTCTTTGATCCATTGCTTTAAATATTTAGCGTGGACTCAATTTACTACTCTTCCATCCAAGAGATTCTTGATGGAATAAGCATCAGTCACCATCTTGGTGATTACTTCAAATGGACCTGACCATAATGCATCCAACTTGTTTCTTCATCCAAAACCATGCATATTGCAATAGGCAACTCTTTCTCCTATTTGATATTCTTCTAATGGCGGTCAGTTTTTATCATCCATCAATTTCGCTCATATCCTTTTCTTTAAGGTAGTATCAAATGCTTGCATTTGCATATCAATCAGGATACTCATCAGTCAGTTCAGGTATTGTTCAGTACTCATCCCTGATGTAGGTTCTACTACCAAATATAATATTGGTGGTAATGCGGCCTTCCTCCATAAAGTAATTCAAATGGCATCTTTCCCATCGCCATATGATGACTGATGTTGTAGGCAAATGTCACCAAACTCAGGTACATTCCCCACATGGAAGTTCTCCCTGTGACTAGCTTCCTCAGCGTCACAGCCAGCATCCCATTGACCCATTCTACCAGTCCGTTCATCTCTGGCCAATATGGTACTGACACAACTCCCCAGATCCCCATTATTTTGTTTAGCCTCAGGATCACATGGGACATGAAGTTGGTCCCATTATCACTCAGTATAACTTGTGGACACCCATGCCAGTATACTACTTGATCCAGGATGAATCTCGCAGTACTGGTAGCATCAACTTGGGTTAATGCTTTCATTTTGACCCATCTCATCAGATGATCGATGGCCACTATGATGTATTTCACTCCTCCTGTACTCATCGCCAATGGTCCCATCACATCAATAGACACCATGTGCCATGCAAATCCAGGTCAGACTAGTCAGTATCCAGTTGTATTCTTGTGTGGTTTATGCAGTTGGCATTCCATGCAACAAGCCAGATGGTCCACGACATCATAATTAATTGATTCCCAGTAATAATACTGGCAAATATGGTCAGTCATTTTTCTCAGGCCTCCATGCCTGACAACCTTATGAGCGGCTAGAACAATTGCTGCTCTCTCCAACAGTTTTGGGAATAATAGCCATTTCCCATTTATCATCTTGAATACTTGTCCATCCATGGTCTCAGTGTTTTCCATCACTTTTTGAAGTGCACCTTGGATTTCTTGAGGCTCATCCTCAATTCTTCCTTTGACCATTCTCTGGAATAGCTCATCCACCTGCAGATATACCAACTGGACCATTGGTAACCGTGATAAGCCATCCGCGTTCTGGTGAGAAGCCCCCACTCAGTGGACTATCTCATAATCATAAGCCTGAAGCTTGAGTGCCCATTGGGCCAGTCATCCTTCAGGTTCCCTCAGATTGTGCAGCCAATGCAACGAAGAGTGGTCCATCACCACCTTAAAGTGCGTTCCATGGACATACACCCAAAACTGTTTACAGGCATAAATGACTGCAAGGCATTCACGCTCAGTTATGGTGTAATTCCTCTCTGCGGCAGAGAGTGTCCAGCTCACATATGCCACTGGATGTTTGTCCCCAAGTTCATCTACTTGGCTCAGTATGGCGCCAATTGCCATCAATGAAGCATCAGTTTGAATGATAAACTCCCAATCAAAATTTGGATATTTCAGAATTGGCGAATTTATCAGGTACTGGTGTAACTCATCAAAAGAGTCCTGAGCCTCTTCATTCCATATGAATCCTTTTTTTGGATCCTTTAATAAATGAAATAAGGGCTCAGCTATTCAGGCGAAGTCCCAAATAAATCTTCTATAGTATCTGACCATCCCAAGGAATACTTGGATGTCTCAGACACTCTTTGGCACAGCCATCTGTTCAATAGCTGCTATCTTCTGGGGTTGCAGCTGCAATCCATTTGCATTGATCACAAATCCCAGGTATTCAAGCTCCTTCTTGAAGAAGTGGCACTTCCGTGGCTTGATCTTCAGGTTAGCTGTGGACAGTCTCTTAAACACTTCCTCCAAGTGCTGAAGGTGATCAGTAAACGTCCTACTGAACACATTTATATCATCCAGATATACCAAGATGCACAACAACTTCAGGTCATTTAATACCATGTCCATGGCCCTCTGGAACGTCGCAGGCACATTACAAAGACCCTGGGGCATCCTAGTCAGCTGGTATAACCCCTGTGCGGTGATAATCGCACATTTTTCCTGGTCTTCTGCTGGCAAGTCGATCTGCCAGTATCCCAAGATTAGGTCCATCACGGAGAAATACTTTTCTTCTCCTAATTGGTCTAGCGCATCATCAATCCTCAGTAGGGGATATGAATCCTTCTTCATAATTTTATTCAGCCTCTGATAGTCAATCACTACCCAATTTGATCCATCTTTTTTCTTTATGATCAAAATCAGGCTTGCCCAGGGACTTGATGACAGAACTAGAAGCCCATGCTTTACTAGTTTGCTGATCTCATCTTCCACTACTGCTTTGGTGGCTTTTGATCTTCAGATTGGTCTCATTCTTATCAGTAAATTTTCTCCAGTGTCAACTTTGTGAATTACGCCTTGCGCGCATCCCAAATTGTGATCATCCTGAGCGAATATTTCCTGATATCTCTCAAATAATTTGAGCACCTCCTCCTTCTGCCCTTCTGGCAGATCTGCGAGCTGCTCTCAATCAACTAATAAGTTGATGCTTTTGGCCACTCCAGCCAGTAATCCCATTTCCTTGAGAGATCAAAATCATGGAATTGTCTCAATTCTGCCATTGGGATTAAATGAATAAATGCAATGATTTGATTTTTCTTAATCTTCATCAGTTTTTCACTTAAATTCGCCAAGAGAACTCATATTTCTCCATGGCCCAGCATAATTATCCCAGGAGCCACCCAAGGCTCCACTCTGGACTTCTTCCAGGGGCTTCCAACTTCTCCATACAACAACTCCAGAATCTCTAGAGTCAACCCTGTGTCAACTATCATCTGCAATCCAGGCCAGTATGGTTTCTTCCTTCTTGATCCACAAAGGAATTCCCCAGTTCTCTAGGATTTCAGCTGGCATCTCTTGTCACTTCCTACCAACTAATTGGTACTGAATTGGTACAATGCCATCATTGTATATCAAGTTGATGAAGTTATTTCTCTGGTTCAATGGAACTTCACCATTCTTTTGATATACTAATGGTAACGTCTGACCCAGGATGGTCAACGTATTATCCTCAAAGTTACATTTAACTCCATATTTCTGCAGAAACTCCGTTCCAATCAGGATATCATAGTTTTGATTTGCCAAAACTATTGCTGGCGCAGATACCACCAACGACCTGAATCATAGTGGCAGCACACTATACGCTCCACAGGAAACAGTGGTGTTCAGCCCAGCTGTTCCATATTCCTTCTTGTGTTCCAAGTCTGGAGAGATCTTCATCTTCTTCACCAGCTTGGTCAACACAATGTTGATGGGCGCTCCACTGTCAACTATCGCCCATACCCTTACTCAATTCACCTGAATATCTATATATGTACACTCAGAGTATTGTAATAGGGTATTTACTGAGTGAATTGCGGCGTTATTAGCTGAATCTAG
Source organism: Massospora cicadina (assembly GCA_022478985.1). Taxonomy (NCBI): domain Eukaryota; kingdom Fungi; phylum Entomophthoromycota; class Entomophthoromycetes; order Entomophthorales; family Entomophthoraceae; genus Massospora; species Massospora cicadina. The sequence goes on along the minus strand of JAKSZP010009342.1, from coordinate 108,962 downwards.
GGTATTAATTATCTGCGCCAATAATTCAGGAAACAATTCCTTAATTGTGCCAAGGGGAATTGACAGGTTGGCCTCATCTAAGCGAATATTGGTTAACTCATCAGGATTTTTGGCGGTCTAAATCTTCTCTGCCAGTTGTCAGGCGTACAGGCCAGGCAACCTCCTGAACTATCTCAGGGTCGATCTTCTTCACCCAGCTCTGGTCACAGCATTTATGTCCATGTTGACCACTTGATATATTTGATCCTGCTTGTCATCCACGAACAGATCACTAATATCTATTTCTTCATTCATAATATTGGGAGGAACAGTTTCTCTGCCGTTCTAGACTGTTCCTTGTCTAGACAGCGGGACCTTTTCCTGAATCCTTGGCAGCTGCTATCTTTTTAGCCTGGACCATATTAACTTGATCCTTCAGCTTTTTGCAGTGTGCAGCGAAATGCCCTTTCCTGCCACACTGGAAGCAGACCTTTTCCTTCTTGTTTAACTGTTTGTAATCCTTGGGCTTATTCCCTAGCACAGTTCAGTTAAAAGTCTCCTTTGCTCCTTCGCCTCCCTTTGTGGATTTAAACTTTGGACCAGATTTGACTTGAAGCTTCTATTAGGAGCATCAAACGTTGCTCCCAAAATCTTCAAATTGTCTACCATTTGTGAGGTAGTTATCTCAGTCGCGAATACAGTAGACATCATTTGATGCAAATTGCAATAGGGCCAAAGGGCCACTTGCAAGGCGATTCTTGCATCAAAGTCATCTAACACCTTCGCTCCAGCCAGGATCTGCAATTCCTGGTAGAATCAATCTGTGAAGCTTGCAAGAGACTCATCTTTATGGAATTGAATTCCCATAAAGTCTTGCTTGCATTTTGACATGCGGGTTGGACTGCCAAATTCCTTCATTATTGCCACCTTAGCCTCAGCATAAGACCAGCTGTCCCCCTCCAGGTGGGGTAACACCAGATTCTGGCAATCTGTGTTTAAGCAGTTCATGACCATCAACGCCTTCTGACAATCCCTGTATCCATTCATGGTCATGTCAAATAGTCAGAAAAATGCTGGGGCGTTATCCCAATGGAATGTAGGCAATTTAGGGGTTGCCCTGAATTCCTCCGAGTCAGTTTGGGCCAACTCTCTCAGTTTGGCTACTCAGTTTACTTGTGGAGTGTCATTGGGCATCATCTCCAAAATAGCATTGAATGCAGGTGGCATATTTCTTGGGGTATTCATTTTCCCAAGTATCATTCAAAGACTTCCTTCTTCAGCATCATTGGCCACATCAGACTCGCTTGCACTTCTGTGTGCTTTCAATTTCTCTATTTCTTTCAATAACTTCTCAATGTCCACACCAAATTTTCTCAAATGAACGCGATCCACTTCACGTTCCATTTTCAGAAATAGGACCTCTCAGATGAGGTCTCCTTCTTTCTTCTTTAATGAGTTTACTTTGCCAAGTAACTCATTCCCAAAGTTGGCTACGTTGTCAACTCCTTCCTCCACCTTGGTTACTCGTTCCTCCAAGGCCACAAACTCCCAGTGGTCCACAGAGTTTAAGGCGTTCTGGTTCACTGTGGCAATCTCAGTCCACAACCTACGCATCTCTTCTTTGTACGACATTCTGGATAAATTCTTCTACTCAACTACCCCTGTAGTGAGCACCAACTTGTAAAAATTTTACTCTTAGGAGTTGATTATCAGAGGTCAACCCTAGTAATCTTTCTACTGCACAGGTTCAGTTTCCTCATGCACCTCGCGTTGTAAGAATATATATAATCTGATAATAGTATGATGACTATTATCCATAGTTGAGTTAGAATTATCTTCAGGCCCAACGCTTTGGCCGGTATTTCCAATAATACTGAATATTGCACTCTTAGGGATTCATTCCCTATAATCCTGTCCACTCAATCTTCATTAAGATCCTCTGATGACAGTCTCCTTTGGCCCAACACACAGTCAGCAGCAATCCCTTAGCCATGGTTCCCTTCATCTCTAGATCCCCACTCAGATCTCTACTCTTCTCTGAGAGTCTACCAATTATTGCCTTCTGCAATAATATCCTTGAGATGGAATCTTCACGCTAGATGCTGATAGTCTAACTATTACCAAATCTACAGTCAAACTAATAATGTTCTTTATTAATTCTTATCCAACTGTAAATGTGTGTCAATGTGTGTTTTTATTATAGTGAATTCTAGGGAATTTATAGTGGATTCAGCTGTCTAACCCTCAGTTGACACCTCTTCAATGAAATGGCAGCTGTTGCCATTGAATCACCCTTCCTCATCTCAGCAGCGATGGTCTTCCCCATCCTGACTAGGATTCTGACATTAGACATCCTCAAGACCTCAAACGGAAAGAGTTGGAAATGTATCCTTAACATTTTCCTCTCGATCCAAGCAAATCATCCATAATTGGCTAGCAACCTGCTTAGATAATGGGACTTTTTACCCATTATGGCAGGTCACTTCACTAACCAATTGATTCACTAGTTGCAGGCGGCATCACTTGCCTCGCAACTCATTAAACATTCCCAATCAGTCAGTGATGAAACCTGACCAATCCCAATTGGTACACCTGATAGTTAATTACTATCAGATGCCCTTATTTCGTTGGCCGCTCCACCCAATGAGATATTAGGTATTCATCTGGATCGATCCCCAATGGATACAACCAGACAAATATCCTAAAATCCCCCAAACGTAGTTCCTCCAAAATTTGGGTCATCCAATTTCCAATTCACTTCGCCTTAGGGAATTTTCCCCTAGCAATATCAGGTAATCTAGCAGGCTGGGAATATGGGAAAAAATCTCAACACCGCCATATACAATAATCACCTTAGTCACCAGGCTCGAGTACAGTGTTCTATATCCATGACCTAAAGGTTTTGGGGATGCTGACCGCTTTCAACGCCTTGTGTAGGAATGATCATGCTACCCAATTGTAGCCTTTTCCATGTTGAGGAACATGATATATACCTGCTCAGTTCCTCATGCATCTTGGAGTATGTTTTGGACCGCACCAATGCTACCCAAGTACTCTTGCCCTTGATGAACCTGTTTTGGGCCTTATGGAGCATGTGCGGTGCCATTGCCATCAGAAATTCACTAATATGCGCGTCAGAAGCATATAATTGGCGTTGGATAGTGTGATTAGGCGCCAGTTCTGTAGTTGGCGTTGGAGTCCCTTTTTGTACAATAGTACAATTTGGGTATCCTGAACTCCTGGGATTTGCTGTCCATTTCTCAGACAATAATTATATAAGGTTTTTAGTTCCAGCGTAATGCAGTCGCAGAATGCACTGTACACCTCTGCACACATTTGTCAGGTCCTGGTGCCTTCATTCTTGGCGACTTTTTTAGTGCCTGCTTAACTTCATTGATTGAAATTGTGGCATATAGGTTAGTGACATCTTCTGGCATACAGCCCCCTAGAGACATCTTGGACAGGTCAAAAAAGGCATCTGTCACTGACTTGCTCATTACTCGTTGGTGGAATAGTTTGCCATAAAAACGTTCAATCTCATGCTTGATTGTTTCTGGGTTCATTGATACTTCCCCTTCCGCCATTACTACTTCCCAAATCCTAGTCTTGGTTCAGATTTCCTTGAGGTGCACCAGGCCCTCTCTGGTCATGTCCCCACTAAGCTCTGATATTGGTATGTATAGTTGGTCCATCTTTCCAAATCCAGTTTCACCATTAAGGCCAGATACCTTTTGTGCATTGTTTTGTACTTGCTCCACCATCCTTTGCTGTCCCACCTATTGAGCTTCAACCTCTCCAGTGCAGTTTTCAGCTGCTCTGCGGTGGCAGTTCACTTGTAGGTTGCCGTTTTTTTCAAACTTCATGCTATTGTGCTTCATCTTCTCTTTGATCCTGATCATCATTCCAGAGGGTCTATATCCAGGTGATGATCCAGGTACTCGACCAGTCAATCCAGCCCAGCTTCTATTGTTCAGCGCCATTCCCCATCCCTCAGTGTTACAGGTGCCAGTTGCTATTTGCAGTTCCTCAGTGGTTCTTCCAGATCGATATCCATGCAGACAATCATGTGGTCGCTTTTGGCATTTATATTGACTTTGCTGTTGGATGTCAGAAGCCTGAGGTCAGATGACACCAGTATATAGTCCAGGCGCAAACAAGCCTGTGGGTTACCAGCGGAGTCATATGTCTATCCCACGAGGTTAGCTGAGTCATCGTCCTTCTTGTCACTCATGAGGCACATCCCCAATTTGACTAGGTATTCTAGCATCTCATCAGCCTTCCAGTTGGGACTTCCACTTATTGGGAACATATCCTGACTTGCATTTGTCTAACAGTTTAGGTCTCCTGCTATAATCTTCATCATGTCAGATGGTACTATCAAATAAAAATTCCCAAAATATTTGGTTTTTGTGAGGCTTCAGCGGAGCATGAATGCCACCACCCAAAGGCTCTTGCAAGTTTCCCTATGTGTAGTGGTCGCTACAAGGATCCTTATGGTGTGTTTCCTCCTCAAATTCCAGGTCTATGTTCTTGTTCTATGTGACGATCGCTACATGATCTGTCCAGAGCACCTGATAGCCTATTTGGTGAGACCACGTGTGATTCTTCACATCACAGATTGAGCTCAGCAAAATATCCCTTTGGCAACCTGCTTGCATTTCCAATATTAAAATTATGTATATATTATTGTTTGTTTTGAAATGGTATAACTTCCACCTTCTCATTTGTATTCTCACCATCCCCCAATCATTTGTGGTTGCAATCCTCATCTCTGGCTGCCCAAGCCACAGGTATGATGATTAATATTTCAGGGTTGTAAATTGAGTTGCAGATGGTGGTTTGCTTGTTGCTGGTTGGTGTCACTTAGGGTGAGGAGTGATGGTTGTCCTTCAGGGTCAGTTTGACAGAACTGAGATTGCCTTACTGGGCATTCCATGCACTGGGAATTCAGTTGTCATCCCTGTCTCCCTATTGATGAACAATGGTATGGTTTAATTACCAGCTCTGGGTGCTCCATCATCCCCACTGGTGGAGCAGCAGATTCCCCCTCATCTGTCGATCTGGTTCCCACCCCTTCAATAAATTTTTTGGAAGATCTGGTCTTTTTGGTTGGGGCCCAATTGGCCAATTTTGCCAATTGTGTTGATTCAGTTGTTTGGTTGCTAGTCTCCTCAGGTTTGTTTGCCAATGATTTATGGGTTGACATTGAATTCTCTTTCAACTTGTTAGGCTTAGTTCCCAATTTAATGGCATCTTGTGCTGCCTGTCCCTTCTTGTGGGATTTTTTTGGGTTTGCCTTCTGCCATCTTTCTTCCTCTCAGATCATCCATTCCAATTGTACCAGGCATGGATCCATCAGTTTGGGGCTCGTTCATTCATCCATTCTGTATAACTCAGGGTTTGGGTTAATGAAGGGCTCATCATCTGCTTCAGGTCGCTTGGCTGCTTCTCATTCCCAAGCTTCCCTGTGGGCAAAGTCCAGATCTTGCTGTTGGCGTTTCATGTCCACAACCTCTATAATATCCACAGTATCCATCCTTTGGCTTTTGGGTGAAGGAATGTTTTGGCCCTGACCTTTGTGATCCCTCTGATGGGGTCATATTCATACTCTCAAGGGGTCTTTCCTTTGCGACGGTGGCATTGGGCCATTGTATGGCTGGTCTGGTAACAGAACTGGCATACTTGCTTAACATCTTCCTGCTCTACATACATGACTCTGCTTAGGCTGGGCAGGCGGATGAACCAAGTTAGGGCGATTTTATTTGGCTTCATATATGGGGCCAGTTCATATAGCGCTTGACTATTTGGGGGTGAAGGCACTTTGCAATCTAATCACCGCTGGTTTGCTGAAATTCTCATACTTTCCCATAGTATGATAATCCAGTCCGGATCACTTTGTGTACCCATTCCCTCCTTATGATCAGTCAGAAGGTTTTGTAATGTCACCCATCGTGCAGTTTGGTTAGTGTATCTAGTTGTTTCTTTTTGCAGATAGACTCCCAAATACCTGATTCCGATCTTGAGGAGTTTTTTACGGTCAATCTGCCAGGGATTGTGATATCTATATAGCCCCATTTGGGCACCCAGTGTGATTAAGTCTCCTCCTGCTAGGGCCTCATCAAGCTCCTGATAAATCGCCATTATCAGGTCAGAACACTCCTCCTCCTCCACAAGCTGCAGGTGGATTCTTATTGCATCATTTAGATATGGCTTAGGTACTTGTCAGTCTGTGAAGCCTCAACTGATTAGTTGGTGGATGTATTTTATATGGCTTCCAGCCTCATTCCAGATGTCATTGTCAGTATGGGCAGCTGCGGCGCTGTACAACTTTGATTCATGCTAGACTTTGGTACTCTGGCGGTGGATTTCCCCTTCATTATCCAGCTTACTGACTCATTGAGGCTGAATCCTTAATTGAGGAATGCTTCTAATTGACATATGCTGATACCACAGTGATTAATGCTCCTAGCCATTTGTGCTCCAATTTCAAGGTTTTGCCACTCAAGGGCATTCTTTGATAAAAACTCATTCAGTACCATTTGAGGGTGGATTCTGGACTGCACGTTGGGTGCAGGTGTTTCTGGAGGGCCTCCAGCTTAATCAAACTATGCTGGCACCAGCCCCTTAAATTAATGCTGTTCCGCCCACCATCTGTGAATATTTGTGCCACGGTGGCTGGAACTCCCACCTCACACCACTGAAAGGCTTTGGAAGGGGCAAAACCTTTGGTGGCATATGGGGCAGCTACCGTCAGTTCTGGGAAGGATTGCTTCCAATCCTGGATCTTTTGATTTGGATCCCTGCTTTGAGCCATTCTCAGCCCAGGTCCAAGGTCATGACACCTTTCATCACTGATGCCGCCTGTGGTGAAATCTCATGTTCCATCCATGGTTGGCCTGACTCTGGGGTGAACCATGCTGTGTCCCAGTCTGTGGCTTCAGCTAGTGTGGTGGCGTCGTGGCAGAGTTTCCATTTCTCACTGGGGAACAGTCAGCCTCAGAGGTTTTTGTGGATGGGTTTCGTATCTCCCAGGTCCTCCCATTCATAAACTTGGCTGATACTGGCTCCCACGTGGAACCAGTATTTCATTTCCAACGGGGTGAATCCGTTGGTGGACCAGTTAATGGCCTCTTCTGGCGACCAGTCCTGGAAGGGCCCCCACCCACTGCCTTCTCATTCATCCAGCCCACCTTCATTAGGTCAGATGTGGTGGCCAGCAGGATTTGAATATATGACCAGTGTAGGGCCTCGGTGGCCTTGAACCCAGCTGCAATTCATGGCAATGCCTCTAGGGAGAAAGTGGTGTTATACCATTCCAGTGTGGTGTTGACTGGAATGGTATGGTAGTCCCATTTGAGGATGGTCAAAATGTTCAGGAAACATTTTGCATAGTCAGATAATTCCGTTGGGTTGAATACTGAGCTCCTGATGGCTTGGTTGAGTCTCGCTGATATTCCAGCCTTATTGTATTCTGATTGCATTAAGGAGGTTGATACCAGCTTCCATCCAAGCCTTTGCATCCGCCAGCTTTAAATCTTCTCAGACCATGGCTTAAATCACTTTATGCTCCAGGGGGAGTTTCATCCATTCAAGGGCGTCTTCAGTTTGGATCTGTGACACCTTGAAGAGCGTCGCCATCTCAAGTTTTATTTGGGTGTTGAGCCATCGTTTGGCTGCCTCAGCAGAAATCTTGTGTTAATGCCATATTGCCCCAATGGCTGGTGTATTGTTTTTTGAGATCCATTGGGTTGCCGTTAAATATGGGAGCTGTAGGGTCTCTCATTGCTTAATTTTATGTGAAGACACTCCGCGGTGGGCTAAATGTCCTTCTGGATGGGGGTGTAGTTTACTGTGGCTCTTGTAATCAACTTGACTACTGTGGGATTTCAGCCCCTTCAAGTAGTATTTTAACTTTTTTCAATGAACCTTTGCAGGTGTCAGATCCTTTGGATTTGGTGCCCGATGCTCCTTTGTCCCTGACATAGATTGTCCCTGATGGTTTGCTTTGATTTGCCAATCAATTTTAGGTTGATTTTGCCCCCACTGCTGACTTGAAACTGTCAGGGATTTCACCCGATGGTTCATTGGGGGTTGTGCCCAACAGTTTGCTTTGATTCATTGATTGATTCTAGGATAATTATGCCCCCGCTGTCAACTTGGATTTGTTGTGGATTGAGCCCGATGGTTCATCATGGATCATGCCTGACAATTTGCTCAGTTTGTCTGTTTTATTGTGGTTGGGGACTGTTTTCACCCCTGACTAATTAATGTCAGGACTGGTCTCCAACATTTTTTTCAGGAAATTGTTTCAAGTGTCATCAGATACTTTCTCCATCTCGTTATTAAACATTTTTTTTGTTGCCCAGATGAACTGGGCCCTTGGCTTCTGCTGGTTATATCAGATTTGTTATCCAATCCAATCAAAACTTCATCAGTGTTTTTTTGTTTTTTTTCCAAAAAATTTCCCTATGCGAGGCCCAAGTATCTCACCTAATTGAGGTTTAATGGGGAATATTTCTGATGCCTCTGTTCTCAGTTTTACTTTGCACTTCCCAAGGTCAGTGTCAATTGTCAGGTTTTCAGCAAAAACCAATTCTGGGGAGTCAGTTGTGTTTGCCATTCTCGTTGCTGTGTTTTTTTGTTTTTTGTTTGAGGTTGATGGTTTTTAAGTCATTCATGCCGCCAATCTGTTATTAGTGCCTTTGTCAGCAGGAAGTCATGTGGATGGTGTATCCATCTTGGAGTACTTTGTAATTAGGGTCATATTCAGTGCAAGCAGTCATCTAATTCTTTGTGCTTCGCACAGATGGGTGGAAAGACCTACCTATGCTAAGTTTTATGGCTGTGGTGTACTGCTCTATAGGTGTAGTATTTCACAGGCAGTCAAATGTTCTCTTTGGGCTTATACTAATTACTTTTTAAATTATAAAAGTTAGATTTGAGAGAGAAAAAGAGAGTTTTGGATTCCAACTACCAGCCTTAAATGTATTATTGTAATTATTATTCATATTGTATTTCCAAACTGTACCATCTCAAGTTTTTTGATCTTATTAATGAACTTTGCACTCCTTCTCCATACTCTTTTTGGTAACCCTAAAGGTAGGGAGCATAAGGCTGTCAGGTAGGACCTTGACCGTTACACTAGCTGTGGGATTTTCCTCTCAGGTCACTCTCCAACTTGTTGAGTCACTCAGTAGTGGACAGAGTAGATGTCTTAATTGCACAGTTTAATTGATCTTGTTCAAGTTGAGCTACTTGAGAAATTATATTTCGACACTAATGATGGCTCAAAGGTTTGATGGGCCTCCAGTTCATCAATTCATCATAAAACTTGCTCTATCTGTGCTTTAAGGATGGATATTTGCTCTTCCTTCTGGTAATAGCTAGTAGAAGCTTAAGCTTCCATTTTACCATGAACTTCATAATTCTGTCAATGGAGCTCTTCAAAAAGGCAACAAGTAATTGCTTGGTATTTTCATTTTGACTCCATTGTGTTTTTTTTCAAAGAAGCTTCAAAATTTCTCTACATACTTGACAACACCAGTTTAAATCACCTCATTTGATTATGGAGCTGAATGATGTAGGAACAGTTCACTTCAATTAAATGTGTATGTCTCCTATATTTTTTGAGATGCTAAATTATATACCTGCTCATAAGCCATCCGTAGGGCCCCTTTAGTATTGATATGATGGAGGAGTTCCTCATTATGGACTCCTAGTAATTGCATGATATGATAGAGCGCAGGGTGTACAAATTGCGTTATGTAGAGAGATAAATTTTGCACTTGATCCATAAACCTCTGGGAGAGAGCTAGTTACGTACAGGTTCATGAGAGATCTGTCCATGGAGGATTCCTATTGCAGTTGCCTCTTTCTCCTAGGTTAATGATTCCACAAACTAATGCTTTAACTTCTTCATTAGAGATCCAAATAAAATGATGAGATTTGGGAATCACCATAGGATTTTTTTGGACTTTTTAAAAATGTTATGAGGAGTGAAATTCCCATTTAATTTTATCTTCACCATTTCCATTGTGCACCTAGCAGGTGACGCTATCAATTGGGCTATCTTCCATAGTGTGATCAAGTAGTTGCAGGTATCTTTAAGAGCATCTGAGCCCCTGTAGTGGGCACCAGCCTTTAGGGCTTCTGTTTTTAATCTTGATGGTGCTATGTCCAAGAAGCCTAACAGTCAATACTTGAGGTCAACTAAGCTGCACAACAAGTATAATTTTATCTAAAAAGTGCCAAGTCACCGCTTATGTCCTGTAAGCTAGAGTATTAATTTATGATGAGCACTGGTAAATTATACTTGTTGACTACAATTACCAAAGTGAGATATAAAATTAACGACGTAACTACATTAAAGTATAAATAAGGAGTTTTTATATATTGCAATTAACAATATAAACCCCAAAAAGAAAAGAATTATTAATAGATAATAGAGGTGGAAATCTGAAAAGGGAGGCTTTTGGTCAGATGACATATTATGGATATTAAAATGCCTTTTTACCATTATTTTGATAGGGCAAGATGTTGAGTTAAATACCCAATTCAGATGAGAGTGTGTGTCAATTAGGTTGATCATTTGGCAGCTTATTGATTCCTACCCTTTTTTAGGTTCATATTAATTTGTGGCCTTGAGTGCCTCTACAAGTAGTTGTCACTTGACCTTCAGTTGATCCATCAGATCAATGAGTCAGGAATTCACCTTGGGAAATTTTAGGCTCAAATTGATTTTGTTAGAGTTTTGTTAGAGTTGACTGGAGCTGTGCTGACTATCAATTTCTCTAGGTAAAATATTGAGGCAATGGCTTTAACCCCCTCTAGGTCTAGATGTCAATTCAGATGAGAGAGTCAAATAGTCAATGTTTTTCCATTATGTCTGATATCCGGATATCTGACAGTGAGAACATATGAGCCAGGTATCCCCAGTGTCAATGTGATGCAGTATACCTTGGGCTCACCCCAGGTTATAATCACCAGTAGCAAATTAATGTGCATAAATTTTCAGTCAGGCTAAGGCTAGTCCTTTTGCTTCTTTATTTAGTCCTACTAATTGGTTTTGAGCTATAAAAGAACATGTGCTGGGCGTGGCATCCACTAGTCCAAACTATGACAGGTCTTCAATATTCTCAAAATTAAAACCTCATCTTGGGTCAGCAAATGTTCATAAGCAATTTTATGTCCTTTGTCTACAGTAATTTTTTTGCTTCTAGTTTAGCTATGAGTATAAAGATTTTCTGATGCCAAGAAAAATTAACCTGATACTGCATGAGCTTTGAATCAAAAAATTTTCCCACAGGGTGTAATCTTCCAAACCCAACTGGCAGGTTCAGAATTAGACCTGATTTACAACTTGTTGCTCCCCTGGAAGCGGCTCACAAGTGGTGGAAGCGCATAAAGAAATGCCTTATTTTGAAGAAGATGGAAGGTGGGGCCCTACTATGTTGGTCAGTATGCTTATACTGAATAGGGATAGCTCCATCAGTATAAATCACATTAAAAAGTTGCTTAACTATTAAATGGTACCTGTTCATCTTAAGAGTAATGGAGGGGCATGATCTGATTGAGAGTCTTAAAAAGTCTATTCCTCATAGGTGTTAACTATCTTATAAAATTAAGTTCACTCATGCCAATTAGAAATCAATAGTTTGACTGGGTAATACTATAGCGGATTGCTATCTAGAAGCGTTCCAATCCTCATGGCAAAGCACTATAGGCTCCTTCACTAATGGTACTGTCTGGGCCTGTATTCTCATATTGTTGACTATGGCCACTTCAGGAGCAATAATTAATTTTATTACAGAGTGGCTTAATACTAAATTAACTGGCACTCCTCTGTCAATGATCATGAAGACCCAGATTATTTACAGGTATATCAATATAAATGCAATACTAAAAGTAATAAGAATTTTCATTTAACATGAGGACAGCAAACATAAATCTGATCAATCATAGCTTTTATCTTTCCCCTGTGTTTGGAAAATGGGTGTTCAAAGCTTCAGAAGGTAAGGCTACTTTAATGCCTCTTGTATAGGTAACTTGTTTGATTCATCTAGTTCTCTGTACTGGTTCTGTTTAGCTAGCTGCATAGTGTAGGAATGGAGATAATTCTCTGTCCTTCCTTATCAAGTTCACCTCGCTAATTTCAGGTCACAGCGAGCACTGGTTGGGTTTGGTCTGGTTCCTGAGGTGGATAGATGGTTGTCTTACAATATAGTACATCTCCATTGTTGATCATTTTTCCCTGATTGTCCTCTTCCATAAAGGAAGTGATATAATTAATTTTTGGGTGTCTCTTGGGGCAGCTGGCAGCATAGTAGCCTTTAGACTCAAAAATGCAGCAAGTGACTTCATAGAGAGGTTTTTTTGAGGACCATATTTAAACAATAATTAATGGTGACTCTTATAAGGCTCTTAGTGTTATTGAGATGGGGCAGGTGCTTGGGTTGCACGCAACAATGTTTGGCTGTCTAAAGGTAATCTCGCATTGCTTGAGCCATTCAATCATGGAAGGAATATCCAACTCATTAACCAACACTGCCAGCAGTGACTGGTGAAGGTCAGGGAAGTTTTTATTATAGTTTTGCTATGCAATTATAACTTAATCATTGATCATAGTATTGGCTCTTTATAAGAACTGGGCCTTGTGGTAGAAACAAATGGTGAACTCAGAAAATAGTTTCATTTTTTAGAATTTATTATACATAAACTAAGCCTTACAAGTAGCCAAATTTTGGGGTACCAGTTTCATGGAGTACTGCGCTCACAACGTTGGTACAACTTCATCTGACTTTGGAAGATAAAGCATGATCAAGTCTCAACTTTGATCATCTAAGTAATTGATCATAGTAGTGGCCTTGAGCAAATCCTCAGCTCCACGCACTGCTATTCTATACATTTTTATGAACAATTGAACATTGCCATATCAATGAACTTTGGCAGGTTGATGTAGTTGAATCTTTGAAAATATTTGGAGGGCATACCGGAGGCAGCAGGTCTGAACGCAGCCTATGAAGACCTGATGTGAGGTCCTGGGTTGTCAGATTCCCCATTAAGCCCTTGAGGCTGGCTAGAAGTGATAGTTGTAGGAGGCAGTGCGAATTGTGCAGCTGACATGGATTGTTGGGGCTGAGCTATTTCTTCTTGGGCTGCCTCCACTTCATAGGACTTCTTTGATTTATCTACTTCATTCTTGATAGTGGACTTTGATCTCTCATTGGCAATGTCAATTGCTCAGATCAAAATTCATGTGCCGCTCCCAGATCAGTCATTCTTCTCAATCCTGTTCTTCATATTCCTTTATTTGTTTTAGAGTAATAACCTAATTTGTAAATCAAAATTAAAGTTTGAACCTTTATATTCTCAGTCTTTTATTTTTCTAATGGGTCCTGCAACTCTTATGTGTTACTAATAGAGCTCGCTTTTAACCCAAAACATCCCCTAAATCACTAGTTAAGGAAACACAAGCGGTCATGATGGCGCAAATGTCATGAAAATGGCCATCTGTTGGTTTTTGAGACTTTTTATTCCTCCTGAAGGTTGGTGCTCACTTTGGCCATGCTTCTGCTATTTTAGGCAGCAACCCACATCTCATGTTGGATATATTGGCTGAGCTCATCCAATGATTCAGATTATTAAATTCTACTCTGGTAGCATTTATTGCATTTCTGGCTTCTGTTTAGAACTGATTTACTTCATTTACCAAGGAGGCTAGACACCTCGTTCATTTATAGCCTAACAACAGATCTTGATCACATTCCAGCTTAATTGATTGATAAGCTCATCCAGACGTTGGGAGTCTTAATGACTGAGCTTGTAATTTAAGTCAACAGCTTGTTGTACTACCAGGAAACTGGTTTTAGGTTAATTTTATAAAATGCGCATTACATCCACGTTCTGTTAATTCTACTACAAGACCTACATAATTATAGCATGGTGATGAACAATAGTCATTCACGATTTTCTCAAGGTGGGATGTATTTACCTCATAATATTGAACTAACCATCTGATGCTACTCATAAAGGAGAGAACTTAATTGCATTTTCATGCCATGAATCACTTGTACTCCTGCCAGTTGGTCTTATTTGTGTCACCTGTAAAACAAGAAGGATACATGGTTGGTTAACTCATGAGTGAATAACTGGAACCTGCTAGCAACATTTGTCCAATCTGCTGGAGCTGATCCTCAGAGAAGGTATATATTTAAAACTTCTTTTTAAATGGGAAGTAACATCATCCTACTTATGCATGAGCCAGGAGAAAAATTAAGTGGGTTGAAAAAATACAAGCACTTAGTTATTCTGATTGTTTTCTACTCGAGTGGGAGACTCCACAAGTCAGTAAAAATTTTAATGATTAAGGGTTCCTGTAAAACGCACCTTGATGTAGAGCGCAGGACAAGCAAAATATGTGAACATGTATAGTTCATCAGGGAACTCTGTCAATCCTCCATTATCTTAACATTTTAGTCCAGCTATGTGGTAGATTTTGTAATATTATTAAATGGTTGACTGAACAATCGTCAGTAACTATATACCAAAAATATCCTAAGTATATCTGAAGTTGAGATTTGTGGCCTAGTGATTTCACTTAATAATATTTGACTATGATAACATGGGCTCAAGGGCTTTGTTGGTTAGGTCAAACTTAATAATAGTCAACTTAATGACTTGGCACGTGGGCTTTGTTAGTCTATGTCAAAATTAGTTTTTAATGTCATTTGACTTTTTGATCAAATTAATTACTAATTAGTGGTATGAATCTCCGTGGTATGTGCTGTTGATTGCTTGTGAAAGAGAATTGGTTCAGCTATTTGCAGACGCATCTGAAACGCCATCTTGAGAATATTGACATTATTCACACTGACCCTGAAGCCATGTGTGAAATGCCCTGAGTCAAAGTATTTGTAGACCCTCAAATGAACATTTTATGTGTTCCTCTGGCCAAGTGCCATTGAAAATGAGATGTCATGGGTAAGATGTGATGAACATCGAGCCCTATAAATTATCTCCAAGTTGATACTAATGAAAAACAATCAACTATTAATAAAAGTTTATAGTTTGACTTATAAGCTTTTTGTGTTTAAAACTTTAAATTGTATTAAGTTGAGGACTTACTTGGCTCTGTAAGATCAGGGCAGCGTGTCATCGTATAATTAATGACAGGGGAATATGAATTTGAAGTGCTATTACCAAGGAGTTATTTCTTGAACTATAGTCACCATCTAGTCTATTGTCATCATACAATAGACATATGAAACTCCATGATACTGCAGAAGAAGAGCCAGCCATAAGAAGAAGACCAAAATTCAACAAGTGGCGCTCATGGCTGGGAATGTAGATGGTGACCACGCTGAGCAGGGGGACAACCCTTGGCTATATCAATTTTTTAAGGATGAATTTACTAAATTCTATGATTCAGCGGACATAATGAGTCATCAAATTGATAGGCTCACTGAAGAAGTTACTTTTATTAACGAGGCAAATAATTCCCTACATGACTAAGTGAATGGGTTAAAGAAGAAAAACATAGAAAAAGATCAAGTGATTTCTGCTCTTCAATTGCAAATGACCAATCTGAATGAGAAAATTTCAATAATGAATGATTGTGAAATCCAGCACGCCCAAAGCGAATTTACTGATAGTAATGCCTCTGAACATTATGAGATTAATGGGCCACATTGGCAACTGCCATGTAGAATGGTTGCTTTGGCCAACCAAAGTTCCTCAACCGTGATAAAATGCCTCAGCGCCCTAGTACACCTGGCTTAAGTCAACAAAGAAGTATTCATGATAACCATGAACGTAAAAGTGATAATTTCAAACCAGCAAACCTGGCTGCTTTTTTAAAAGAATGGAAATATAGCCACTTTTATCAAATGCTTTGAAATGGGCATGTATGGGGCCAGTGACCATAACAAAGCGGCCACTATGATCAACTGCTTAGATGAATAGAGTAATGAGTTAATTTTCCTCATTTGGATGAAAACCCAACCTAGGCTGAAGTTAAAGGGGCCGTGTTTCATGAATTTGGAGGACCAGAACGAATGTCAACCAGAAAATCAAAATTCATGAATATCAGCTTTAAGTATGATGAAATAATTGATGAATTTGCTGATCAATTTTCATTGTAAAGCTCAAGTTCTCCTAGGCGCAAAGGCTATGGTTGATTTTGATGCTAAGATTTCACTAGAACATACAGTAGAACCTTGTCCAAATTTGTCAAACACTTTATTGCCTGCTTTTGTGCAAGACCTTGCAACATCCAATTGGTTGATTATTTGCACATATGTTCAAAAAATTATGGCCATCCTAATACTGGGTACAGATCAGGACCTGCTGCCTATGCTGGAAAGCCCTTTGAAAAACAATATTGGCAGTAATATGCCTGTAAAAAATGAACAAAACTCAAATACAAGGGCCTCACGCCCATTAAATGAGATTAATTGCTATAACTGCAATCATAAAGGACACTATGCTTCCTGATGCCATCAGCATGGTGTTAATGTAGTCCTTCCAAATAACACACAGGTGGAGGGAAAAGAACAAGAAAAATAAATGCAGGACGATCTATTGTGCCAAAAACACCTGTTCCACCTGACCAACATGATAACATGGGCCACGGGGCCTTGATTATTAGCAATAAAAATTCTATTTAGCACCATATAAAGAATTTACAAACAGGAAGCTAGGTAGGGTAAGCTGGGGCCTTCACGTGGCATAACTGAGAAAAGCTCGTGGAAACATGGGTGAGTAGCTAACACCAGAACCCATAGAGGCGCCCTGGAAAGGTCCGTTAGTGGCCTGGATGGGGAGTGGAATGGGAGCTAATGACTGTAACCCAACCTGTTCTTGCAGGTGCTTCCACTCTCCTTCAGGGGGAATATGGGCTGGAAGGGGAGGCAAGAGTCAGGTGTATTGTCTGTCACACTACTTTCCTACAAGGCGGGGGGCTGCAAAAGCAGGTCTCAGCAACAAGGGTGGGGCAAACATGATTGGCTGAGCTTTTTCTCACCTGTCTACAATAATCACTGCGGTTTTCTAGGTTGGCCTGAGACCTGGATAGCGGCCAGTAGCTTACTTGGGCTTACACTGGTGCAGTGAAAGGCGAGAGCACTCACGTACTAAAATGATGGACCAACCCAAAAGGGCTGCAATGGTTCACACACAAAAGGGGCCTGGAGAGCAAACTTCATCAAAAACCAAACCGGAGAGACCAAATTCATTAACAAATCAACAGTGGGGGTGGCCTCTGCTGCAGAGGGGACTTCAGTCTCCTTTGCTGTGGCAGCTGCTAATGTATTTTGTGTCAGAACCAAGCTTTTCGAAGTGGGGAACTCCAGCCCATCCAAGGATCTGATGGCAAGCATGATGGAGAGCCTCAAGAGGGTTCACGCCATGGAAGTGAATACTGGTTGGTCTAAGGAGATGCTCATGGTCAGGGTGATTGAGGTGTGTGGGTTCGCCCCTCCATATTTCACGTTTGGCTCCTAGTTTAAACTTATAACCTTCCAGTCTAAGCTTTGAAAGGAACAGGTTTTGGCTGCCAGTTTGAGCACAAAGAACGAGGAGGCCGTATGTCTTGACATTGGCACCAAGATTGGAAGGTTCATTCTGAGGGATGTACCACCTGTGATCACTAGAGGGGCCATGATGTTTCAGCTGAAAGGCTTTGGCATAGTGATCTCCTTTTTAAGGAACAAACTGGTAAAGAACTTGAAGCAGAAGGACGGTAGCTGAAAAAGTTCACCGTAGGATTTAAAGACTGGGTTTTGAAGGTTAAACTTTCAATCATATGGGGAGTTACCTCGTTCAGTCACTGTGGGGACCTGGAGTGTCCCTGTGGTACCGCTGGACAGGTGCTTCTTGTGTAATGCGAAGAGGCATGTCAGAGCCAAATGTCCTCAGGTTCAACCTCCTGCGGCAGTGGCCAAGCCTAGAGGGCCTAGCGTGGGGATGCCAGTGATGGCGCCCTCTGAGAAGGATAAGTTGGCTCTCCAGAAGGCGTTGGATAAGCTGACTGAGATGTCAGCCAAAGCAAGGGAGGAGGCTGTGGCTGGCATCACCCCGGAGGTGGTTACTGGAGTGCTGAAAAGTGCGAGGAAGGTCAACAAAGAGTCAAAGCATTCCTGGAAGGCGAGGGAAGCAGCTAGACTCCAAATCGATCTTAGTGGCGCTTTGGCACAGTCTGTAAAGGACATTATGGAGGCGGTCTCCTCCCAAATGGATGGGGTTCTCCCCATCACTCGATTGCATAAGAGGTGGGCAACCAAAAGGGGTGTGGGTGTGACAGAGCGCGCAAGGCCCGTAGGGGAAGAGGCGGAGGGGAGGGAGGTGTTGCCTGCTAGTAATAGTGGGCCAATGCCTTCTAACCCAATGCTCCAACCAAAGCGGAGGGGACTATTGTGGACCCTGGCAATAGCAAGATTCTGGAGGCTGCTGTGACTGAGCAGCCTCCACCCCCGGCTCATTCTAGTACTGAAAAGGGGAGGAAGAAACGTGGTCCCACTAAACCAGCTGAGGTGGAAGAGGATGGGGACCCCCCAGATCCTGACACCAAAGCCTCTTCGGTTTTGAACCTATGGAAATTAGTGTTGAATTTGCTAACGCGCGGGGTCTGAATAGACTCAAGCAGCAGCAGCGGGTGAAACTCTGATTGTAACAACATGGGATAGATATTGAATTTCTCACTGAGACTAAGTCCAAACCTGGGGTGGAAGAGGATTGGGCTTTCCAGTTCTCACGGAAACAATCATTTTACTCTCATTTGGTGGGTCTACCAAACTCGGACTCACCCTTAGGGGAGGGAAAGAGGGAGGGGAGAAGCCAAGGGGGGATATCTTGGTCTGGTGGGCGGACAAGGTTATTGTGTTGGATAAAAGGGTATTGGTTCCTAGAAAGAGCAGTGGCAGTAATGTCACTGTTTGGAGTTGAATCAATTTGGTTTATTGGCATATACTCGCCCAATTTGGATCTTAACAGAAGGCCTTCTTCCAGAAGGTCGGCCTAAGGATTCAGAAAAAGGCATTGGGGGTTGGTAGTGCTGGGGGGAGACATGAACTGTGTCTGCTTTAGGGATGACAGGGTGGGGCTTCAGGCAACTGGAGTTCTGATCCTGGAGCTCACGAGTTGGCCAGTTTAATGATTGACCTTGGCCTACTGGATGTGTGGAGAGCTGGCTGTGGTGAGGAGGGAGAGACTGGGTGGACTCACATCCAGGGGGATCATTTCTCCCACATTGACCTTGTGTCAGTGCCCCAGCCTCTCCTGAGTCGCTGCAAGTTGATCCTTCAGGTTCATGATCCAGGTGCTTCAGACCACAGGCCCCTGGAACTGAAGATCAGTGACCCTCTTGTTGCTTCTGCAGGGAAAGAGATCTGGAGACTGAACCCTGAACTCCTGAAGTGGAGCTACTTCAGGATATCACGAGGAAGAAGGTGAGGTGGTGGAGAAGCCAGATTGTGGGGAAGCCAGATGCGCCAGTAAAATGGTTGCAGATGAAGGCTGATCTCAAAATGGCTTGTGAAATCTTTGGGAGGCAGCTAGGGGCCATGCTTTCGAGGTATGAAACCCTCTGAGAGGAGCTTTGAGAGTACCTGCAAGCAGGCCATGGTCATGGGGGCATCTGCCTACATGGTCAAGGCTGAATTGTATGCGAAATCAATGGGAGCCTTCATGGTGGACCACCTCAAACAAAGGAAGTCTAGATGGGATGAGGATTCTAACAGCAATGTGGCCCTACTCCATAAGGCAGTAGGGGCATTCAGACCTTCAGCAAAGTTCTTGTCACTTTGTGATGGGGGAGTTGAGGTGAAGGATGCAGCTCTCATGGCTGAAGTGGCCAAGTACTACTATGAAGACCTTTATGGCCCCTCTGTGAATGACCCAGAGGCATCCAAAGTACTCTCTAGCGGACTGAGGGGTACTGCCAAAGGAGACTCAACTGCACCTATGTAGCAAGATACACAAATAAGAGGTGTCAGACGCCATCTGCAAGGGCAAGAATGTCAAGGCTCCCGGGGAGGATGGGTTGATCTTGAAGCTCTTGAAGTTATTTTGGGCAGAAATGTCTGAGGTGCTTGCTGAGCTGTACACCAACTCCTAGCCTCTGTTATAATCGAGCTGGCATTTTCAAAGGGTGTAGTGGTGGTGTTGTATAAGAAGGGCGATCCCTCCCTCATGGGGAACTATCAGCCTTTGACCCTGCTTAACGTTGACTATAAGGTCTTTATGAAGATCCTAACCAATCGACTAAAGGGGTTATGGCAGATGTTGCTGGTAAAGAGCAGAATGGTTTCATCCCAGGACGCTCAACTACTGACAATTTGATTCTGCTCCACCTGATAGAAGAGTGGGCAAGTAAACAGTATGACCAGAGGTGTTGGCTACCGTTTCTTGATTAAGAGAAGGCATATGATCGGGTGAATCATGAGTTTTTTGGGAAGTGTTAAGTAGGGTTAGAATCAAGGGCATTTGATGAGACTGCTTAAAGCGATTGATGGAAAGGCCACATTCGTTGTTAGATTTAATGGGTCCTCTCCCACCCCTTTAGGGTGTGTAGGGGCGTGCGCCAGGGAGACCCTCTATCTCCCTTGTTGTTTGTCCTTGCAATAGAAACCCTTTTAGTGGCTCTCAGAAAGTCAGATTTGAGGAAACTTACCATTACTGGCGTGGAATACTCTCATTAAGTGTTTGTGGATGATACATGGATTTATGTTTTGTCGGAGGAGGAGGAGAAGGGGGTGATGAACATTCTGAAGATTTACCAGAATGCAAGCAACTCTAAGTTCAATCTGTCGAAATCCAGGGCTTGGCCCATTGGCAGAATGGCGACATTGGGTGTGGCACCAAAGAGCTTAATCCCCTGGATGGAAACAGTGAGGAGTTTCTGTACCTTGGGTGTCTCATCCCTGGGTGAGCGTCACCGCACAAAATTTGGCTCAAACTTGAAGCGGACCTTAAAAAGTAGCTTGGAAGTGACAATGTCTCAACTTATCTTATTGGGGCAGGGCCATTTTCATGAACACTTTCATTCTTTTCAGACTATTGTACATTGCCAGATTTGTTCCACCGCTGGCATCTTCCATCAGAAGAATACAGAGTTCAATCATCCAGTTCATTTGGTGAGGGTGAGCGTCAAAAACCAGTTACTCTAACTTGTGTCAGGAGGTGAAGAAGGGGGCATCGGTCTGATTAACTTCAGGAGTATGATCAAAGCACTGCAGCTAAAATGGATACATGGGTTGCTCGGGAGGGAAAACCCATCTGTTGGTCTCCAATACTGGAGTACTACCTCTCTAAGGCTTACAAGGACAGTTCGAACAAAGATCTTAGTATTAGCTGGGGCATCAATCAAGGGACCATTCCAAGCGCGGGGAACCTACCAGGCTACTGGAAGGATTACTTTAGAGCTTGGGCGGGCAGTAAGGGTAGATTAGAGGGTGGAGAGTGGACTATTGAAAGGATCCGGGAAATTCCCCTTTGGGGAGGAGCTTGGGGACTGGAGATGGAACCTTGTCTTCGCAAGGCCTTCAAGCACTTTATTGGGGCGGTACACTGGGGGGACCTCCTTGATGGCGATGGCCAGATGGTGCTTCAGGTGGAAGCAGCCAATAATGTTATCAGCACCTCCAAGGGGCTGGTAAGGAAGGCATGGGATATTGTGGAAGCAACTGAACTGCCTTCTTGCTGGAGGGAAGCAATTCTTTCTCTGGCTGCATTAGAGGCTGGGGAAGCCCGCTCAGAAGGTTGTGGAGGGCAGGATCAGTGGTTGTTCCTGTAAGGAAGAGAAGGCTGGAGATACTCCAGATGGGAAAGCCTCTTCGCCTTTGAGACTGGCTCAAGGTGGGGGAGTTAGCGGTGTCTGCCTCTCAGATTTCACAACCGCCAGGTTCTGGAAGCTACAAGACAGAGAGCTTTGCTTGATGTACTTGTCCCAGATCACTTGCAAAATGTGACCTGGCCTGATGGACCTATGGGGGAGGAGGGTCAAGGGATGCTGGTCTATACCGGTTCAGAACTTTCTCTTCTAAATCCGCAGCAACATCCTGGTCACTTGGGCGACTCTGCAGAAGTGGAGTAAGCATAAGGAGGATGACCTTCTATATGCCTGTAAGGTATGCGGAGGGGTGGAGATGGCAAAACACATCTTCACATAGTGTCCGGCAGCAGATGCTGTGTGTAGTAGTGTTCTCCTTTGGTATGAAGCATACAAACCAGGGTATAAGTTATCCCCTGGTCATCTCGCATGGCCAGAGATCCTGACTGTATATGCCCCACCAAGTCTGCTTGCAGACAAGGAGGGGTTCAGGATCTGATTCATGATATGGGGGAGGTGACGTATGGTCTATGGCTTGCCAGAAACCAGCGTTGCTTCCCTTCAGAAGGAATCCAGACAACAAGCTCCCTGGTCATAGTCAAGCGATGGCTAGAAATAGCTGTAGGAAGCTATGGCAATCCTCTTTCTTCAAGTAAGTTCAACTTGGGGGTCAGTCTGGTTTCATTCCTCGCAGTAGGGGATGGGAGTCATATCTCTGAACTAGCTGGGTAGCCTTTGCTACCTGGTATACCAAACAGTAAAGAATATCTCAGTTTGAGGGTGGTGTGAGCCACCCCACCCGCAGTCAGGCCCACTCCGGTGGTGCTTGGATTCACACAGCCCCAGTGCAATGGGGGCAGTACCCCAGGTTTCATCCTGCTAAGTTGCCTGTACTGGGCGCCCTAACGGGCACACAAAAACTCAAAGAATTTACAAACGTACATGTGGTAATTTGCTCTCAGAGTAAGGGTGTCATACCTGAAGCCTCTGAAGTAGTTGCTAAACCATATGTGCAATAGATATTTGAGAATACTCAAGCTGAGGGGCCGAGCAATGCAGCAGATATCCCAAGCTTGAAGGGGGTGAATTAGCTATGCCAATTGACATATTCATCAATGAATGTCCTAGCATTGGAAATACCCTGAAGCATACTCTTAACTCTTTGGATTCTTCCCATATCCACCTATAAGCTCTATTGATTCTTATTAAAAAAGAAAAAAAATGAAAGATAAAAAAATAAATATAAAAATGATAAAACTTTATAAAAATTAAAAAAAAGATTAAAGAAAAATAAATTTAATTAATGAAAATAAAGCCTTATCGCCACTAAAGCTAATACCCCTTTTTTGGGAGGGGGAGAAGATTGAAATCGAAGCCAAGGGGGCCAGTTCAAGTTTGCTGAGGATTGCTGGAGCTGCAGCAGGCATAGAAGTAGAACTTTTTGGAAAATTTCAAAGTATATACAGTTGAACCTACCTAGTTAATGAAGGCAAAACGCCTGAACTAACAATAGCATGCAGCATGAAATTGTGGATTTTAAGAAAAAAGGTTAATCCAGGGCCAAAGGCTTTTAACGTAGCATCCTATTCTGAAGGTCAAGAAAAAATGGATGTTGTGACCAAGAGAAAAAAAATAACCTTCGCTTTTTTTCAGTTAAGGAGGGGGAAGTGTTGAATGGTTGACTGGATTAATTGGCAGTAACTATATACCAAAAATATCCTAAGTATATCCAAACTTGGGATTCATGGCCTAGTGATTTCACTTAATAATATTTGACTATGATAACATGGGCTCAAGGGCTTTGTTAATTAGGTCAAACTTAATAATAGTCATCTTAATGACTTGGCATGTGGGCTTTGTTGGTCTATGTCAAAATTAGTTTTTAATGTCAGTTGAGTTTTTGATCAAATTAATTTCTAATTAGTGGTATTAATCACCGTGGTATGTGCTGCTGATTGCTTGTGAAAGAGAATTGGTTCAGCTATTTGCAGACGCATCTGAAACGCCGTCTTGAGAATATTGACATTAAATACACTGACCCTGAAGCCATGTGTGAAATGCCCTGAGTCAAAGTATTTGTAGACCCTCAAATGAACATTTTACGTGTTCCTCTGGCCAAGTGCCATTGAAAATGAGATGTCATTGGTAAGATGTGATGAACATCGATCCCTATAAATTATCTCCAAGTTGATACTAATAAAAAACAATCAACTATTAATAAAAGTTTATAGTTTGACTTATAAGATTTTTGTGTTTAATACTTTAAATTGTATTAAGTTGAGGATTTACTTGGGATCAGTAAGATCAGGGCAGCGTGCCATCGTTTAAGTAATGACAGGGGAATATGAATTTGAAGTGCTATTACCAAGGATTTGTCTTGAACTATAGTCACCATCTATTCTATTGTCGTCATACAATAGATGTACAAAACTCTTTATACTGCAGAAGAATAACCAGCCTTCTGAAGAAGACCAAAATTCAACAAATATAGTACTGAGTGCTATACAATACTCAATATCCCTATGAATTCTCAAATAGTTTATCTCTAATGTGAGAACATCTTCCAATAAACTAAGATAACTTTTGGCAAATGATGATCTTTTATTGGAATATAAGGGTATAGTATTTATAAGGGATTCTCTAGTCATGTAATAATGATGTTATATTGCTAGAATCACTATTGTCAATTAGTACAACAGGCACAGTGTCCAATGGGTAAATGGTTATGATCATGCTCATTTATGAGGAAAAGTCAATTTAGATGGTTGAAATTGCCGCGTGATAATTTTGAAATAAGTAGGGAGCTTGGAGAGTAGGGTAATCATTAAAGCATATTAGACAAAGTCTGATTGCACCCATTATAAAAACTGTGGGGTTTCTACTGGTGCATAGATTCGCTTAATGTGTGGTTCTTAATTTGAATATAGAGTTTTCTGATTGAATGAATACAACTAGCCTAGTAGAGTCTTAATCTTGAGTAACTTTGGCTCTAGTATGGAGAATACTTTTTAAGTAATTTTGGCTTCACTGTGATAATTATTGATGATATAAGAGACTTAACCTCACTCTGGCAATTGACACCTGAAAATTTACTGGACACTTGATGTCCTCAACTTGAACAACAAACATGACATATACATTTCTAAGGTGTAATTTATGGAAATTAGGGAATATATATAAGCAAAAACTTTGGAGGACATGTTTTATGTGAATCATGTCAATCACAATTTGTCTCAGAAATGCTTAGCCAAAAAACAGATATTAGTTTGATTTTAGGAAAACAACAGATTCTTTAAAGAACAGCATGATTAAATGCCATTTGAATCCGCCATCACATCAGCTACTATAAATGATCAATTCTCATGATAGCTGCCCAATTGGGATGACTTAATTATCACCACGTTGTTGGAAACAATTACAAACAAAATTGCAATTTTAATTACCATCTGATAAAAATTCTTTGTAAAATATGATTAACCATTACATTTGTTATTACTGAATAGATCACTATAATAAAGCTGTCATCTCAAAGCTTAATTTATGAGCTAAATTAAATAAATGAACTAATAATTGAATAAATTGAAGCTTTAACTATCCTAAGCTGAATAATGTGGTCATATAGAATTCTCAGAAATTCCCCCACTTGACCAGATTATAAAGAAAATGTCCAAATCCTTCAACAAATCTCGCTATGAATGTTGATTGGCCTGTTTGTATGAAATGGACGCCAACCTTTTCAAGTGATGTCATGACCTGCCCAGAGAATTATTCTTCATGGCCCATATAGAACCAGTGCTCTGAGTCAAATGAATTTGGTAAGTCCATCCTTGGCAATTCTAACAATGGTGACCATCTTCTGAAAAGGAAACAACGGTGGCCATTTCTTAAACTAACTTACAGTCATTAATTCCTTTCTACCCATCGCTAAACTTGACTTCAAGTTGTTGGTTAGTATGCTTCATCTACACTAGATTCAGCAGTAGACCTTGAGCCAAATGAATCATTTTTTCCCAATTTGGATCAGTCATCTCTTTCAGAACTTAATTTTCTATAAGTGTTTCTTTTCTGAATTGGGTAATTTTAAAAGGAAAACAACTTTATTAATGGAACTGACTATTAGAATTAAGAACACGTTGAGCTCCCCTACAAAGCCTGTGGGGAAGATTGTCTGAGGCTTTGGAATCTCCTTCAACCCCAGCAACCTTGGTTGTACTATTGATTGAAATACCGCAGTGTATGCATTCACTTCACTGGACAAGTTATTTGCACCTGAGCATCCAAAATCCCCGCGTTGCTGAAATTTCCACTGCTCCTTCCCTTTTTGCTTCCAGGAAACATGCAGTTGATTACTTCAAGATACAGTTCTTTCATGCATGATTACTTCACAGCTGGGACTATTTGGCAATGTCCTCTGCTCATGACTATAATTGGCAGTATGAACTAAAAGCCTCTTGCGCATATCCCTTGTTGTAATCCCATATGGAAAGTGTACTTGATTAAGCTCATCTTCAAGCACTTAGGACACAGCTTCTGGTGCCTGTTCCATATATGAAAAAGATGGATTTATTTGCCAATTGTATCTTCCTCCATTGTTGCTTCCCCCATGATCCAGGATTTCTGATCTTGCAAACTCAGATATTATAATTTAGCTCACAATTATTACATTTTCACAAAGTTCTCCTCAGATATAAAAGATGTGTTTTCATCTGGTCTTAAACTTATAAGTGTTTGATGCCAGATTGACTTCAGCAACTTTTTTTCAAGATTGCCATCCAACCTCCCTCCCCCAAAGGCGTCAAAGGCAGTCTCACGCCTCACAACCTGTGGCTACTGAATAAAAAATAAGTCTTCTTTTCTTTTTTCTCTATTTTTCCTTTAGAAAAAAATTTATAGCTTTTGCACTTTATATTTTTTACTTTTTTCATATATTTTCACTTTTTAGACATTTATTATGTATCAAATTGATTACATGCCCATAAGTATCATTTTTATCATGCAGGCATCAGTTGCCAATTTTATAATGATTTTAAATGGTCCTGACTAGAATGCATAACTTATTTGGCAGCCAAACCCATGGGTGTTACAATAGGCAACTTTTTCTCCAATGGAAAATTCTAACAAGCTAGGGAAGCTTTATCATTGATTTACTTAACCTGAACCCTTTTCCTTATCATTGTAGAGTAATTCTAGATTAATAGGTCAACTAAAGTTGTTTGTAAGATGATACAAGTATTTTATGTGCTCATCTCAGGAGTTAGTTCCACCGCTTAATATTGGATCAGCGGTAACGCTGCCCATTGACTATACAATAACTCAAACAGCGTTTTACCCATTACTGAATGGAAGCTAATATTGTATGCAAAGTTCACTGAGCTTTGATAAGACTCCCACAAAGACGCTTTACCTGAGACCATTTTCCTAAGTGTAGTGGCCAGCGTCCCATTTACTTGTTCAATATTACCAATTGTTTCATACTGATATGGAGCAGACTATTTCCTTAATCCCCAATAGGTCATTCATTTGGGAAATCATGAAGGAGGTGAACTTCATCCCATTATCACTCAATAGCACCTGTGGGACAATCATGTAAGTATAACACCTGCTCTAGGATGAAAATTTTCAGTACTCATTGCATCTTCTTGGCTCAATACTTGTGTTTTGATCCACCTTGTGAGGTGATCAATGGCAATTATAATTTAGAAAACTCCTCTTGTACTTATGCTTAAAGGTCCCATTACATCTAAAGAAACAGTGTGCCACGTGAAGCCCAGTTTTACTAATCAGTAAACTGTCCACATTTTTGTGTGGTTTATAGAGTTGGCATTCCAATAAAAAGCTATACAAACAATAATGTCTTAATTCAAAGATTCCCAATAATAGTTTTGGCAATTGTGCTCCACCTTTTTTCAATCCTCCATGGCCAACAACCTTGTGTGCAGCTCAGGTTATTTCTGTTTGCTATAAGGGTTTTGGAAACAAAACCATTTAGTCTTCTGTTATTTTAAACAGTTGGCCATTAATGGTTCCGTTTTATCCATGGCCTTTCTCAATGCGGTCTGTATTTAAAATGGTTCATCCTGTAATTCTCCTCAGACCACGCGGTCAAACAGGTCATCAGCCCTATCTTGCACATCAAGATTATCTAGTAATTTAACAGCCTGTCAGCTTTCTGGTTTTTATCGCCAGCATGATGTTTGATCTCAAAGTTTTAGGCCTGCAGTTTTAAAGCCCACTGCGCCAATCTCTCCTCTAGTTACTTTAGATGTTGCAGCCACCAAAGAGAGGCGTGGTTAGTAATTACTAAAATTGCATCCCATGAATATAGATGCAAAACTGCTTGCAGGCATGAATTATTGCACTATATTCATGCTTGATGACTGTGTATTTCCTCTCAGTCATTGATGGAGTTTGGCTGATGTAAACCATGGGATGTTTTTCCCAATTTCATCAAATTGACTGAAGGTATAGCCCTGATTGCTGTAAGTAACGCAAAGACTTGATTTTATTGGCTTTTCAAGATCTGGATATCTGAGAATAGGACTTAGCATCAAATAGATTCATACTTCATCAAAAGCATTTTAAGCTTCACCATTCTAAACAAACCCCTTTTTTCAGATCCTTTAGGAGGTGAAATAAAGGATCAGCTTTTTTCATAAAACCTTTAATGAATTGGGGGTGGAAGGCGAGTTGGTAAGGGCATACAGCTACCAACCTGAAGGTTGCGGGTTCAATTCCCACCCTTCGCACATCAATCAGGGTGCCAGCCAAAGGAAGCTATTGGCGGTTAGTAAGTCTAATAACACGAAAACCTTACCCATGACGTAACCAGAAAAATTTGAGTCCCAATATGGAGGTGAAAACTTTCTTTGACGGAGTTAACCTTGTTCAGGTTTCATGCCATTTTTTTCTTTTGGTAATGCCTGTCCCCTGGTTGGATTGCCTCGGTTAAATAAAACCTTTAATGAATCAGCAATAATAGCTGACCTTTCCCAAGAAAACTTGAGCTTTGTAAACACTTCCTAAGGAAAGACATCCATTCTATTGTTTCCACTTTCTGTACTTATGTTTTAAATCCATCCATGTTTACAATGGATCCAAGGTATCCTTATTCCTCCTTGAAGAAACGAATTTGCATGGTTTACTTTGAGATTTGGTGAGGCTGATCTCTTAAATAATTTTTCTAGGTGATGCAGATGATCTGTGAATGTCTGGCTGAACATGTTGATGTTATTCAGATATACCAACACACAGGATAGCTTGAGGCCCAATAAGGTCATATACATTGCCTGCTGAAAAGTTGCAGGTGTGTTGCATATGGCCTGAAACATCCTCATAAGATGATACAACCCCCTGTGCCATGATTATGGAACAATTTTCCTGATCTTCTGGAGGCATATCGATTTTCCAGTAGTCAGAAATCAAGTCCATCCTGGAGAAGAATTTTGCTTCTCCAAATCAATCTTATACATCATTGATTCTTGGTAGGGGGTACAAATCCTTCTTCGTTATTTTGCTTAACTGGCAGTATTTGATTATAACTCTATTTGATCCATTTTTTCTTAATTATTATCAGATTCACTTATAGACTGGATGATGGCATGAGCATTCCATGATCTATAAATTCTCAAATTATTTGAAACTAATGCGTTTGTTTCTCAAGACCTCCAAATGGGTCTCATTAAGATTGGACAGCCTCTCCTGTCTCAACTCTATCTGATATGTCCTTTGCGCATCCCAGATTGTGGTCACCTTATGCAAAAAATTGATACTTATCAAAAAAGTCCAAAACTTCATTCTTTTTGGCCCTCCATCAAACTAGCAAATTAAATCTCTCTCAAGTAACATATGAAAATTCCCAGTAGAATTTCCAGGTAGCCATAACTAATCAAATTCCTCAAAACATGAAAGGAACAAAACTATGATACCAGATTCAATTAGCAATGCAACTTACTGGTGCCATTTAAATTCTGTTAGAGTATTTTTTTATATTAGCCAAAAGGATACAAATCTCCTTATGACTAAGGATTAAAAATCCCTGGGGCTACCTAAGGTTCAACCTCAATTTTTGCCAAAGAGCTTTGATCTCAGCATATAGTTGCTCTGGGATCTTCAATGTTATCCTGGTTTCCACGACTTACTGCATTCCTGGCTAAATAGTAATATCTTTTTTCTCAGATTGAAATTCTACAACTTTTATTCACATACTTTGAAAATTTCTGGACTTTCTTGCTGACTATTTTGTACCCAATTGATAGGATTCCATCTTTATGCACTAAATTAATAAAGTTGTTCCTTTTGATGAGGGATGCTTTACCTTCTTTTTGGTAGATTGATGTAAATGTCTGTCCCAGAACACAAATTATCTTATATAAGGTCACACTTGAACCCATACTTCCTCATGAAGTCAGTGTTTATAAGAATACCATAATTCTGGTGGGCAAGGATAATCGCCAGTGTCACATGGGTAAGGATCCAAACTTTAGAGCCAGAACGCTATAGGCTCTGCAAAAAGTGGTAGAGTCAGGACTGGCTTTCCTTATTGTTTTGATGCTCCAAATCTGGTTTGGCTTTCAATCATGTGACCAGTTTAGTTGAGAAAATGGTAATTGGCACTCCACTATTTATAATCGCCCTAACAGGGACTCAGTTTCTAAAATATCCATTTATATACACTCAGAAAAGTATTATAGACTATTCTTTACTGAAGGTATAATGGATTCATTTGCCAAATCAAGGGGCAAGGATCAATTGGGCAGAAATATTAGGAATCATTTCTCTGATAGTACCAATTGTATTAAGTACATTAGACTCAGCTAATTTAGCAATCAAAAGTTCAGCTTCATCTTTGGTTGTTTAGACCTTATCTACAATTTGTTAGGCATATGGGCGAGCTACCTCCTTCAAAATTTCAGGGGCAATTCTTTTTGATTTTTTTCTAGTTACTGCGTTCACATCTTTTAAATACTTGATAAAAAGGGTCTAATATTGGTTCATATTTGAATAACTCCAATTTTTCCAAATTCTAAGGTTTATCAGATGAAACTTGATCACATGTTGTTCTAGACTGTTCCACCTCTATACCACATGGTCTTTTCTCTGTCTCTTAGGAGCCTCCTTTTTCTCCTTTAGCTATACTAAGGTAACCTGATTCTTAGGTTTTCGCTGGTCACAATCATTGGTTAAATGTCCAGTCTGTCCACATTTGTTGCAAGTCATGCATGTCTTATTAGCAGGTCAAAAACCCTCAAAGAATTTGTCCTGGTGTTGGGATTTTTGCCCATATTCCAAGCCTGCTAGATAACCTGGAATTGCTAGGGGATAATTTCCTAATGCGAGGTGAATTGGAAATCAGTGGACCCTAATTTTGGTATAACTATGTTTGGGGGATTTTAGGATAATCTTCTGGTCATATCCATTGGGGATTGATCTGGACGAATGCTAAGTTCTTGTCAGGAAAAGTTGCCAATGAAATAGGGGCATGTGACATCGATGAATCCCCCCTTGGGTTGGGACCATCTAGTACTAAAAAAAGAAATAGGGGCATGTGATAGTGATTAACTATCAGGTTTACCAATTGGGACTGGTTGGGTTTCATCACCAATGATTGGGAATGTAAGTAGCAAGTTGTGAGGTGAGTGATGCCGCCTGCAACTAGCAAATTAATGAGTTGGTTTGTGACCTACCTTATGGGTAATAAGTCCCAATACCTAAGAAGGTCGCTAGTCAAATATGGTTGGTTCACTTGGATCAAGAGGAAAAACGTTAGGGACACGTTTTCTGACTCTTTCCATTTAGGTCTTGGGATATCCAATGATGGAATTCTAGCCAGGATGGGGAAGACCACTGCTGCCGAGACAAGGATGGGTGATTCAATGGCAACGGCTGCCATTTCATTGAAGAGGTGTCAACCAAGGGTTAGATTAACAAATCCCCACTATAAATTTCCTTGAATTTTTTATAAAAAAACAGTTTAGTAGTAAAACAGTTAGATAATACTACAGATATACAGCTCTATAGTTTTTCTTCTGATATATGATTTTAAGAGTAAACTATTATCAGATTTCAATTGTTCTATTCTTCAAAAGATATTATTGCTGTGTGCAATAATTGGGAGACATTATGGAAAAAAGTAAAGATCTGAGTGGGGATCTAGAGAAGAAGGAGAAACAATCATGGAATGCTGCCAACTGTGTGTTGGACTGAAGAGATTGTCACCAGGGAATCTTGGAGTATATTGGGTTGGACAGAATGAGGGAACAAATCCTATATCAAGGCATCTCAAGTATTTCAATTTGTGATTACTGGCCAAGCGTTGGGATGAGATCTAAGAATTTCACACAACTATGGATAATAGTCGTCATACTATTATCAACTGATGATATCATATACTATACAAAGTGGATGGATTGCATAAGAATCAAACCTGTGCAGTAATAAGTTTGTTGGGGTTTTTTGCCAATAATAACCAGAACCAATAAATTTTTACAATTTGGTGCTCACTACAGGGGTCTAGTTGAATAGAAGAACTTATAAGATGTTATTAAAAGATGAGTTACAAAAACTGTGGACTGAGTTAGCCACCATGTATCAGAATGCCCTTAATTCAGCAGATCATTGGGAATTTGCAGCCTTGGAAGAACGAGTCGCCAAGATGGAGGAAGGGATTGATAATGTTGCAAGTTTTAAGATGAGTTACTTGGGAAAGTAACTTCATTAAAGAAGGAAGGAGGGGACCTAACTCGAGAGGTCTTATATCTGAAAATGGAGCAAGAAGTAGATCATGTTTGTATGAGAAATTTCAGCGCTGATATAGAGCGACTGATCAAACAGATTCAGGATCTTAAAACTCACAAATGCAATTGTGAGCCAATTGTGGCAAGCGATGCTAAAGAAAGAAGTCCTCTTACGTTAATTGGGAAGTTGAATACCCCAAGAAACATACCACTTTTGCTGCCACTTTGGAGATGATGCCTGAAGTCACTCCCCAAGTGAGCCGTGTGGCCAAGCTTAGAGAATCAGCTAGAGATAACACGGAGGAATTTAATGCAATGCTGAAATTTCCAACGTTCCCTTGGGATAACACCCCAGCATTTTTCTGACTGTTTGATATGACCATGTATGGCCTTGAGGATGATCAAAAGGCGTTGATGGTCATGAATTGCCTAGACACTGATTTTAGAACTTAATGTTACCCCACCTTGAGGGGGACAGCTGGTCATATGCGGGGGCAAAGGCGGCCATCATGAAGGAATTCAGAAGTCCAACATGCATGTTGAAGTGCAAACAGGAGTTTATGGGAATCCAGTTCCATAAAGATGAGTCTTTAACAAGCTTTGCAGATTGGTTCTACCAGGAGCCACAAATCCTGTTTGGAGCGAAGGTACTGAATGACTTCAATGCCAGAATTGCCTTTCAAGCAGCTCTTCGGCCCTATCACAATTTGCACCGCATGATGTCTTCCATATTCACAATGGAAATAACTACCTCTCAAATGGTAGATAATTTTAAAATTTTTGGAGCAATCTTTGATGCCCCAAACAGAAGTTTCAAATCCAATCCAGTGTGCATTTCGAATTTTATTAAGGGGAACAAAGGTGCTAAAGAGATGAACAAATGAACTGTGCCAGCGAATAAGCCTAAAGAATTTGGGTGTATGAATAAGAGAGAAAAGATCTGCTACCAATGCGGTGGGAAGGAACATTTTGCCATTCACTGTAAGAAGCTGAAGGATCAAATCAACATGGTCCAAGCAAAAGGATTGGCTGCCACTAAGGAATCAGGAAAAGGGCCCGTGGCCTAGATGAGGAACAGTCTAGAGCTGCAGAGAGGCCTGTTCCTTCCAACATCATGACTGAGGAAATTGATATCAGTGATCTGTTCATGGATGAAGACGTAAAGGATCAATTGTATCAAGTGGTCAATTTAATATAG
Source organism: Massospora cicadina (assembly GCA_022478985.1). Lineage (NCBI taxonomy): Eukaryota > Fungi > Entomophthoromycota > Entomophthoromycetes > Entomophthorales > Entomophthoraceae > Massospora > Massospora cicadina. The sequence goes on along the minus strand of JAKSZP010009342.1, from coordinate 75,229 downwards.
ATGCAGTGACCAGATCTGGGGTGAAGGGAATTGACCCTGAGATAATCAAGTAAGTTGCCTGGCTATACACCCAACAACTGGTGGACAAGATTTGAACTGCTGAGAATCCTGAAGAATTGTCTGAAGTACGATTATATGAGGCCAATTTGTTGATCCCCCTCAGCGCAATAAAGGAGTCATTTCCTGATTTATTGGTGAAAATTATTCACACCCTCAATTTGGCTAATAATGCCACTATACACTGAGTAAACACTATATTGCAATACTACAAGTTTACATATATAGACATACAATTGAATCAAGTGTGGGTGAGGGCCATTGTCAACAGCGGAGCGCCCATCAACATTGTCTCAACCAAGCTGGTAAAGAGGATGAAGATCTCACTGGACTTAAAATATAAGAAGAAGTACGGGACAGCTGGTCCAAATACCACCATCTCATGTGGAGCGTATAGCGCTTTGCTACTATGATTTGGGTCCTTGGTGATATCTGCGCCAGCAATAGTTTGGCCAACTAAAACTATGACATGTTGATTGGGACAGAATTTCTATGCAAGTACAGAGTTAAATTTAACTTTAAAGGATAATATGTTGACCATATTGGGTCAGGCGTTATCATCGGTATATCAGAAGGATGGTGAAGCTCCACTGAATAGGAGAAAAAACTTCATAATTTAATATACAATGATGGCATTGTCCTGTTTTGATACCAATTAGTTGGTCAGAAGTGACAAGGAATGCTGATGAAATTCCTAGAGAACTAAGGGAATCTCACTGTGGATCAAGAATGAGAAGACCATACTGCCAGGATTGCAGATGATAGTCAACATGGGGTTGACATTGGAGATACCTGAGCTGTTGTATGGGGAGGTTGGAAACCCCTGGAAGAAGTCCATAGTAGATCCTTGGGTGGCTCCTGAGATAATAATGCTGGGCCATGGAGAAATTTGAGTTCTCCTAGCGAATTAAAAAGAAAAACGGATGAAGATTAGGAAGAATCAGATAATCGCGTTTATTCATCTAATCCCAACAGCTGAATTGAGGAGATTCCACGATTTTGGGACTCTCAATGAGATGGGATTGCCAGCTGAGGTAACTGAGAGTATCAACCTATTGGTTGATTGAGAGCAGCTTGCTGATCTGTTAGAAAGCCAGCAAGAAGAGGTTCTCAAATTTTTTGAAAAGTATTGGGAAGTATTCACTCAGGATGACCACAATTTGGGATGCGCAAGAGATTAGATCCACAAGGTTGACACTGGGGAAAAATTTTCCAATCAGGATGAGACCAATCCGACAATCAAAAGTGGCTGAAGCGGTAGTGGAAGATGAAATCAACAATTATTAAAAGCATGGGCTTCTAGTTCCATCATTGAGTCCCTGGGTGAGTCTGATTCTAATTGTGAAAAAAAAGATGGCTCCAACTGAGTGGTGATTGACTACCAAAAGCTGAATAAGATTACAAAGAAGGATTCACATCCCTTACCAACAATTAATGATGTGCTAGACTAATTAGGAGAAGCGAAGTATTTTTGCATGATGGATCTGATCTTGGGATAGTGGCAAAGCGACTTGTCAAAAGAAACCCAAGAAAAATTCATATTTATTACTGCACAGGGGCTATGCCAACCAACGAGGATGCCTCAGGGTCAATGCAATGCGCTTGAAACGTTCAGAGGGCCATGGATGCTATATTGATTGACTTGAAGATGTTGTGCATCCTGTTGTACTTGGACGATATCAATGTGTACAGTAGGACGTTTACTAATAATCTACACCACTTGGAAGAAGTATTAAAGTGACTGTCCGCGGCTAACCTGAAGATTGATCCAAGGAAGTGTCACTTCTTTAAAAAAGAGTTAGAAAATCTGGGATTCATGATCAACTATAGTGGATTGCAGCCGGAAGCCCATAAGATAGAGTCCATAGAATGGATAATTGTGTAAATAGTGTTTGAGACATCCAAGTGTTCCTAGGGATGGCCAAATACTACAGAAGATTTATTTAGGACTTTTCCAGAATAGCTAAGCCCTTATTCCATCTGTTGAAGGATCCAAAAAAGGCTTATATGGAATAAAGAAGTGCAGGAATCTTCCGATGAGCGACACCAGTACCTAATAGATTCTCCAATTTTGAAATATCCAAATTTCAATCAAGAGTTTATTATACAAACTGATGCTTCGTTGACAGCAATTAGCGCTATACTAAGTCAAATAAATGAACTTGGGGACGAACATCTGGTGGCATATGTGAGCCAGACACTCTCAGCTGCTGAGAGGAACTACACCTTAACTGAGTGTGAATGCCTTGTGGTCATTTACACCTGTAAGCAGTTTTGGGTGTATATCTAAAGAACGCACTTTAAACTGGTGACGGACCACTCCTCATTGTGTTGACTCCACAAACTGAGAGAACCAGAAGGATGACTGGCCTGATGGGCACTTAAGCTACAGTCTTATGATTACAAGATTGTCAACTGAGTGGGGGCTTCTCACCAGAATGTAGATGGCTTATTGCAGTTACCAATGGTCCAGATGGTATACCAACAGGCGGATGAGATATTCCAGAGAATGGTCAACAAAAAAAATTGGGAACAAGCCCCAAGAAATCCAAGGTGCACTTCAAAAAACAATGGAAACACTGAGAGAATGTATGGACAAGTGTTTAAGACAATTAACGGGAAGCAGTTATTAATCCCAAAGCTATCAGAAAAATCAGCTATCATTCAAGCTGCTCATTAGGTTTCATTCATGGAGGCCTGAGAAAAAGGACCAACCATATTTTCCAGTCTTACTACTGGGAGTCAATCAACTAAGATGATGCTTACTATCAAGCTAGCTGTGTGCAGTGCCAGCTGCACAAGCCACATAAGAATAAAACTGGATACTGACTGTTCCGCCCTGGATTTGCTTGGCATATGGTGTCCATTGATGTGATGGGACCTCTGACAATGAGCAAGGGGGATTCAAGTATCTTATAAATGTGATTGACCATATGACGATATGGGTCAAGGTGAAGGCCCTGACAAAAGTAGATGCTACCAGCACTGCAAAGTTCATCCTGGATCAAGTAATATATTGACACGGATGTCCGCAGGTCCTGCTTAGTGATAATGGGACAAACTTCACATCTCATGTGATCCTGTGACTGAATGAGATAATGAGGATCAGAGGAGTCATGCCTGTACCATAATAGCTGGCGACAAATGGACTGGTAGAACGAGTGAATGGAATGCTGGCCACGATGCTGTGGAAGCTGGTCACAGGAAGAACTTCTGCGTAGGGAACATACCTGGGTTTGGTGACGTTTGCCTACAATATCAGTCATCATACAGCAGCGGGAAAAACGCCGTTTGAGTTGCTATATGGGAGGAAGGCCGTGTTGCCACTGATTTTATATTCAGTGGTAGAACCAACTTCGTGGATAAGTGCTGAGCAGTACCTGAACTGATTGATGAATATCCTGATCAAAAAGAAACTGCAAGCATTTAATACTATGTTGAAGAAAAGGATACGAGCAAAATTGGCAGATGATAAGAAACTACTGGCCTTATCAGAATATTGAATAGGCAAAAGAGTTGCCTATTGCGATATATACATGATTTCAGGTGAAGAAACAAACTTTATGCATTGTGGTCAGGTCCATTTGAGATTATTGCCAAGATGGCAACTGACGCCTACTCCATCAAGAAAATCTTGGATGGAAGAGTTGTAAATTGAGTCCATGCTAAGTTCTGAAGTGATGGATTGAGGGAAAAATTAAAAGAGTTCCTAAAGGACCGATGAACAATTAATCTGGTCATGCCTGATGATTAGGTCAAGTCTGAAAAAGGACCTCTGAACCAATATAGATGGGTAAGTTATAAAAAAAGGACCTCTGAACCATAAAAACTGGTAGGTTTAAGTACCTATGACCCAGTTTGGGGGAAGATAAAGAAAATGGACCACTGAACTGAAACAAGGTCAAGTCCCATGGAAAAGAAGATTAAAATAAAAGATTGATAAAAGATACTAAAAACATTATTATAAACTGCATAGAAAAAACCAATATATTTTTATACATTTTTTATTGATTATCCTCGATATGGCAATGATTCCACCTATGTCACCTCTTGGGGTAGAGAGGATGGATTGCAGTAGGAATGAATAGCCCATCAAAATCTATGTGAGATCAGACACTAGCGAGGGCTAGACCTACACAAAACCAAGTTCATTGAGTGGATGCAGATCCCTGTGAGAAAGCAACTAGGGGAAGGGGAATTGATATGTCAGAATAAGCGTTGGGACCATCTAGTACTAAAAAAAGAGATGTCTAAAGAAGCCAATTGCAAAACCCTGGAGCAGGGAGGAAAGCAACAGTATAAGAAGAGTTAATTGGCAAATAACCACAAGTAATCCCAATATGATACTGGAACTGGAAGGTTAGTCTTGAGCGCCTGAAAATGGGCTTTATCAAGAACACTGGACATATGGGCTGGCAGCAAACAAGGGATTTTTGACAAAAGGTTGCTGAATTATGCCCCTTACTAAAGCCATCATTGGAAGATACCAATGGGAAGCGCCGGAGATGAAATATTTGTGCAGGGAGTGAATGACATCCTGCAAGTGACGACTATGAGCTTCTCAGAAGCTGAAGCAGAAGGAGTGATGGAACCTGGGAGAGGCTGGAAGCTTTATGGACCAACTTTGAAGAACTTGGCTGGCAAAGCAAAGAGCATAAGTGGCAATATCCCAATCTAGGATGTTCTCGAAATTGGAGTGATTTGGCCTAAAGATAAAGCATAGGTGACTTGGGCCTGTAGTTCAGCGTAGGGGAGCTTTGAAATGAATACTGTTACTGATGTTGAGCTTGGTTGCCAAGAAAGCAGGTTTGTAGTATTAGGTGTGTCAGAAGAGGAACTCAGGAAGCAAGTCCAACCCAGAAAGAAAAGAGTGATCAAGAGAAAAAGGCATAAATTCAGGAGCATCCATGATGATGGTCAAAGCACTTGCAAAAGGAGCCAAATCCAGGAGAGTTTTAAAATCTAACTCTGGAACAACAACAGAGGAAGAATCGGACAATAGTTTTTCCAAATGATTGAAAGCCTGGTTTCAGAAATATTGGTTACCATTTCCGGTAATTTGATGGAAGGACTAGCCACTAGTGCCAGACTAGGCGTATGAGTCCTGGAAGGACCATAGAAGAGGTTCCATCGTGCATCATGACTCATCTGTTGGATGAGCCTAAGATCTTGATCATACAAACTGTTTATAAACTGTTAATACCACAACTCAGAATTCAACATATGAGCTGGATGAGAGGGGGATGTCAGACATATATGGAAGTCAGCATTATGCACTCTAAAAACCATTAAGCTCCAATTTTGGAGAAATTAATCTCAAAATTAATGGGATAAGCTCTCCAGAGAAGAATTAAGAATAATATGAGCCAAGAGGTTATGAGAAGAAAATAACAAGGGAAAACTTAAATAAATATTATTAATTGAGCCATGAAACAAACATTAATGGCAAGAGTCTCCTGTATAGGATGAGGAGAAAACCAGGAAATCAAGGATACCGGGCCAAGAATCCTGAATATGACAGTGGGTCATATGCCCTAATGGAGGGAAAACTGGATCCCAGGACTAATATTGTCACAATTAAATTGATTAACCTGGCACAACAGTAGATTGTGGGGACTGCGCTCTGATTAGGCAGTAGCAAGGAAGAAGAGTAAGAGAGCTGCATACTGAAGGTTATCCTAAGCAGCGATGAGTAATGATTAGCATACTCCGCTTGAACCAATGAAGTATCTGACCAGGTGTCCAAAGCGTTGTTCTCATGCCCCATTCCTTTTCTTGCTGGAAATCTAGGCAAGAGGGGGGACTTGTCGGGATTCTTGCCAATATTCCCAGCCTGCTAGATTACCAGGAATCGCTAGGGGATAATTTCCTAATGCGAGGTGAATTGGAAATCAGTGGACCCTAATTTTGGTATAACTATGTTTGGGGGATTTTAGGATATTCTTCTGGTCATATCCATTGGGGATTGATCTGGACGAATGCTTAAGATCTCGTCAGGAAAAATTGCCAATGAAATAGGGCATGTGATAGTGATTAACTATCAGGTGTACCAATTGGGACTGGTCAGGTTTCATCACCAATGATTGGGAATGTAAGTAGCAAGTTGCGAGGTGAGTGATGCCGCCTGCAACTAGCAAATTAATGAGTTGGTTTGTGACCTACCTTATGGGTAATAAGTCCCAATACCTAAGCAGGTCGCTAGTCAAATATGGTTGGTTCACTTGGATTAAGAGGAAAAACGTTAGGGACACGTTTTCTGAATCCTTCCGTCTAGGTCTCAAGGATGTCCAATGATGGAATCCTAGCCAAGATGGGAAAGCCCATCACTGCTGAGATGTGGATGGGTGATTTAATGGCAACAGCTGCCATTTCATTGAAGAGATGTCAACCAATGGTTAAATGACCGAATCCTCACTATAAATTTTCTTAGAATTCACTCATAATAAAAACACTTAGATAGTAAAACAGTTATGTAATACTACAGATATACAACTCTATAGTTTTCATCCAGTATATAGTTTAAGAGTAAACTATTATCAGCCTAAAATTGTTCTATTCTTCTCAAGGATATTATTGCTGTGTGCAATAATTGGGAGACTCTTTTGGGAAAAGAGTAAAGATCTGAGCGGGGATCTAGAGAAGAAGGAGAAACAATCATGGAATGATGCCAACTGTGTGTTGGACTGAAGAGACTGTCACCAGGGAATCTCAGAGAATATTGGGTTGGACAGAACGAGGGAACAAATCCCTATATCAATACATCTCAAATAAATCGAGAAGGAATACTGGCTGATCATTGGGCTAAGATCTAAATATTTCACTCAACTATGGATAATAGTCATCAAAACTATTATCAACTGATAATATCATATGCTATACAACATGTGCGGATTGCACAAGAACCAAACCTGTGCAGTAATAAGTTTATTGAGGTTATTTTCTGACAATAACCAGAACCAATAAACTTTCACATCTAGTTTCCTCGATTACCATAATCTTTGAGGTTTATTGGGAGATATCTAAACTCTTTTTGTTATTTGGCTGATTGTTCAGTTTATAGTTTAAAGTGGTGCGTTGAAAGTTGCTGGCAACACCTTCAATTATTCTACCATTTGGGAAATGGTATATCTACATGCAAGAGCTGTCACCATCTCAAGGTGAAGATCTCTATAAGGGTGTAGCACATTTACATGGCGATTCTTTCATCAAAATAGTACATTACATTGGCTCCATTAAGAATCTAAGTTTCTCTGTAAAAACTGTTGGCAATTTTATCCACTGTTTTATCCTATTTAAATTGGATGCCCATAAAGTTTTTTTGAGCTGACATAGATTATAGACTTATGAATCTTTTCATGATAGCCTCTTCTCCTCCTTGTAGCTCCTATTCACGCCACAAAAAATAAGTTAAAACTAGATTCTGGCATGTGATATTGAGATAATTCATGATGGTAACATCTTTCTGGCGATTTTTGTAAACATACATGGTCAAATAATAAAAGGCAGGCGCATTACCCAAATGGAAAATGGGTAGTTTAAGCTGCTTTTAAAATCTTTGGCAATGATTGGGTTAGTATTCTGAAGTGGTATGCGGACAGATGATAAAGTAGCTTTGGGATTACTTCTATAAGGGCCATGATAGTTGGTGGCATCTCCCAAATTGATTGAACTGTGCTCTCAGTGCAACTTTCAACTTCAATGGATGCCAATTTGTCCTCAAACAATTCTGCCTCATGGTATTTATCCCAAGTGCAGTTACACTTATAATCTTCAAGAACATCCAATTGATTAAATTTTCGTCCTCTCAGCTCAGGCGTTTACAGTAACTTTTCTTAAGTTGATTTTGTTCTCCATTCTCATTCTAGAAGTATTATCAAGGTCTCAATTTCCTTTTAAAGAAAGTTTCCCTCTTATGTATGTCATATAGATGGTCATATAATTTGTGTTTTTATGTTTTAAGTTTAAATATCTCATCATCTAACTTAATTACTTTAAGTTTTAGCAAGTTTAATTTGGATTGGGTCACCAATTCCAGAAATTCATGTTAACATTTTTATTTTGGTGTGAACTTTTGTTAATTTCAGCTTTCAATTCATCTTAAGCTTCTCATCTTGTCTTTTGATATCCTTGAAAGTGCTCTTGATTTCCCATTTTCCCTTAACTTAGTCAAGAATAATAGTGTGAATTTTGGTATTGGCATCACTATTGGTTCAGTCACAGATATAGCTTTGATTAATTTTTAGATAGGTTCTGCCACTCTATAATGCTTATTTTTATCATGTTTCCACCAATTATTGAATCCAAGCTGATTATTGATTTCTTCAATGATACCTCAAAGTTTCATATCTAATTTGGCCACCAAATTCTTAATTTGAGTATTTAAATGTTGGACACACTGATATGTGGATTCCAAACCTATGAGATTCTGTTAAAAGCTGTTGTCCAATTGCTGCATCAACGCCTTCTTTTATGCACTAGTGTACTATTTATATGTGACCAGATCAGAAATTACTGCCTGTGGTCTAGCTTAAATCATTTGCATATTTCTGATCATTAGTTGTATATATTTGATAACATAGTCTTTGGTATAACCAATAGTCTGCAAATATCCTGAGAGAGTCAAAATATTCATGTGTAAAAGATGTTTGAAGTAACATCTTTGCTACTCTTGATCGGTTGTATGATGAAATTGTCCACAGCTCCTATCCAAGTTATTGGTAGGCAAGATTTGGAAACTTCTCAATAAGATTTTGCTTATTACAGTTAATCTGTCTCAGATTTGCTCTGAGGGTGGCTCATAAATAAAAACTGCCATCTTATTGAATCCAATGTTCAATAGATAAGTATTTGGGCTCACCAACATACCCACCTCTAAGTGGATATTACCCTAGTTGGAACACGATGAGTCTCCTCCTGATTGCTCATATGCTCCATATTTTTTTAGTACTAGATGGTCCCATTCATATGCTCCATATTAATGTAGTAGTTTAGCATTATTATTATCAACAAACTTGACTCTTCCCTGTAGTGAACACCAAATAAAGTCCATGGTGTTTTTGATGGTGCAAATATTCTTTTAACTGTTAGTTCTGAAATAAAAATATAGATTTTCTGGTTGTATGATGACAACTCTCCTAGTCAAGTCTTGTATCTTGAGTAACTTCAGTCCTACTCCGGCGTATACTGATATATAAGTGACTTCAGCCTCACTCTGGCAATTAATGATGATATAGGTGACTTCAACCTCACTTTGGCAATTAACAATTAGAAAATATAAATGGTACTTGATATCCTTAACTTGAAGCAACAAACACAACAGTATAAGGTTCTAATGTGAAGTTTACTATGAAGAATATAGACTATATTTAGGCGAAAGTTATTAAAGTACATGTATTATGGTAGTTGTGGACATCAAAGTTGTCTTGGCATACCAATCCAACAAATTAATTATTAATTAGATTTTTGGGAAACCCTTGCTGATTTTATAAAGAACAGGGCAATTAACGCCGTTTAATCAAGACATAACATTGGCTAATATAACTGATTAATTTGCCATGAGTAATTGCCCAATCTGAGTTGACTTTATTCTTTACATTTTTGGCAACAATCCCTGACGAATTTGCAATCATAACTATCATCAGAAATGGTACACTCTATAAATTATTATTATACATCAATCAGATATTATGACTGAAGTGACAACTATAATTAAGCTACCATCTCAAAGCTTATCTATGAGCTAAATAAAAAAAATGAACCAATATTTTGAATTATTTTGAAGCTTGATTAATCATAAGCTGGACAATGTGGTCTTATAAATTTTCACATCCATTTTTATTATGACCATATCCATTTAATAAAGGAATGTTCAAAATCAAGTTGACACCATTGACATCAAAACCACATTTCACAATATATCCATTGACTAACGCCTCAAGTGATCCAAGTTTATCATTGTTTTATTAACATTTCACCAAAAGGGTCAAAACATCAGCAGTCAAGAGATACAACTCAGTATCAACTGACAAATTCCTGTATAACCAAGTGAGGAGAGGCAAAGATGTCCTAACATTCTACTGTCAGATAAAAAGAAGTACTTTTTCTATAATGTTATGAGAAAGCATATGGGTTTAGTTAAAGTGTGACAACTACTAATCCATACACTCCATACTCTAATTGAAGTTTAAAATGCGTGATTAGAACATTAGGAGGAATTTTAAAGAAGATAGTTCTGAAGTATGAGCATTTGGTACCAACTGTTGTCATCCGCACTACTAGCTTATAACTAGTCATCACCAGGTGTTTGTCATGTCCCCATCTAAGTGTCATGGAAACTGCAGAAGAAGTTTGGACTGGCCTGCCAGTCAGGATGCGTAAGCACCCAAAAGCTAGCCAGAATTCCAGAGGCATTGCCAACCAAATAACTTGATATGGAGCCAGGCATTGGGAAACAATGAATTGTTGGTGCAGCAAAATAGTAAGTATGATCCCAACAACAAACCACACTGAACCCACTCCCAACCCAGGAGGTCTTACTGAAGGGGCGTGATCACTGAGATAGTCTCAGTGAGGTCCTCAGCATATGGGGCCATTCCAACTGGGGTGGCAAGGAGACAGATTCTCTCTTGCAATTGGTGGACATATGGCCACAGAAATCCCCATGTATTGCTGCCAAAAGTTAGTGATAATAGGTTTGTAGAGCTAAAAATATCAGACTCGCTGAACACAATTGATGACGGAGGGGGCCATAGTGACCAAGAGTACTGGTAGAGCCCATCCGGTATTCAGACTGATGGACCACCAGGGAAACGACATCAGGGATGTGGTAAGATGAGATAATAAAAAATTGTTTGTTTTTTTTGGCAAAATTTTATTTAAAGGGAAAGTAAGAAAATTGACCAACAATTTTCACAGTGCTATACAACTGGTTAAATAGTGGTCAATTGTGGTAATGACAAGCCGGGATCAGGTCCCACAATTTTGACCTAACTGGCGAATTGTTTGGGAATGGGCGGGTTTGTTCCTTGAGAACTGACATCACAAAACTTGGTGGTGGGCTGAGTCGCTGTTGGTTTGACCTTGAATATTTAAACTGGGGCTCAGCTATGTTTCTGATGGTTGGCATGACGGCATTTGGCCCAACAAGCAATGGGAATCCCCCAAGGTCACCCCTCATAGGGGTGGGTCCATTTGGTTGGGAACGGGTTTGGGACGCCCAACCTGCCCACACTCAGTCGCTGGACCATTTGTTTGGTCAATGGCACACATCGGCTGCAACACCCAAATTACCTATTGGGGGCTTTGAACCCTCAATGGTGGCACCCAATGCTATAGCATGATCATCAAGTATGTTCCTCAACAACTTTGGTAGGAGGGTGCTTTGTTTGATTGGCATATTGATTGAATTGAAACCATAGGGCATTCCAAGCGATGCCTTAGTCTTCATACCTTTCCAGCCATTTGAGATTCGGGCATTGGCCATATTGCCACTCAAATTAGAATTGGCCAATTTCAATTCGATGGTTTTGGTGCAAATTTCACTAATTCTCTGTAAAAGTTCTTCCAAGGTGAGTGTGGGTACTGGGGTGGGATCTGAAGCAGAAGAGCTGTTACCCATCGCTTGTCTACTATATGAGCAAGATTGCCCTGAGTAATGAGGGGTACCGCCATCCTCTTTGGTGTCTTTTTACTTGAGAATGGGAAGATGGCCCAATCAACAGCCAGGGGATGTTACCTGGAACTTACACTACCCTTTCCTTTTTCCAAAGGAAGGGCACCCCCACCAGGAAACTGCACCTGAACCACATTCTTGTGTGCCTTGGGTAACTTGATAGCTATAATCGTTGTGACTTTCTGGGGGGTGGGGAGCCTCAGGGTGAGATATATGGAATGCTTCAACCAGGTCCATGCAATTCGTGCAATCACGCGCCTTGACCCAACTATTTTCATAGGCTGGATACCCTTTCCAGGCCACTAGATATTGGACAGAACGTCGCGACTTCTGGGATGCCAGGATAGCTTCTACCTCAGCTTCTTCCTCATTATCAATGATAATTGGTTTCAGTTCTATGGGAATTGTACCCTTTAAGGGCGACAGCCGGGAAACATGGAAAACAGGGTGCTTCTTCCAATGCGCAGGAAGCTTCAATTGGAACGCCCCATTACCCAATACCTCCTCCACTAATTGGGGGCCAAAGAGTTTACTGGCGAATTTTTGGGAAGGGGTTTGAATTTTTAAATGACAGGTATCAAGCATAATGTAGAGTTCCACCGTGAAATTGTGACCTGGAAGACACTTACATTCGTGAACCACTTGTAGTTGTCAATAATTTGGTAAGGTGTTCCCACACTAAAGCTTGAGTCGATCAGATATGGGCAGTGTGGTCTGCGGCAGCTTGAACCTCAGGCCACAAGCACGGCCTGACCAAAAATGAAGGATTATAACCCAATGTTGCTTCGTAAGGGGAAAACCCCATAGACATGTGGGTCCCATTAATGTAAGCGAATTGAGCAAGGGGCAAGTCACTGGCCCAAGTATCCTGCGCTGCTGCAGCATAACAACGCAGGTAGAGTTTGAGGACTTTATTGACCCGCTCAGTCTGTCCATTGGACTGAGGGTGATATGCCATGGATTGACAGGGGGATATTTTCAGGATTGATAAGAGTTCACTCCAAAACCGCGCAGTAAACTGTGAACCATGGTCACTGATGATCTCCTGGGGAAGACCAAACATCAAAAACACATGGCGTATGAAAGGATGGGCAGTTTCTTTCAACGTAATTGTGGAAGTACAAGGGATAAAAGGGGGAAATTTTGTGAAACAATCCACCACTACCATCACCGCTGTGAACCCGTTAGAACAGAGGGATTAAAATAAAATCCCTGGACACTAAGGTCCATGGACCCTCCGCCTGCTGTAAAGGGTGCAGGAGGCCATTTTTTCTGGAGCGATCTGACTTGGCCCTAGTGCAAGTAACACAATCAGCGATCCAAGCTGGGACCTCTTTTGTCAGTCCCACCCAATTAAAGGTGTGCTTGATCAAATCAATGCATTTCTTGTTACTGGGATGTCTGACCGTGGGGGATCATGATGTGCATGGAATACCTCCGAGAAGAAGGAGGGGGGAACCCAGATGCAAGAGCAGAAGTAAATGAGTCCCTCATCTAAGGAGTATAGGGAGTGTTTGTGACTCTAGTGAGCCAACTGCTCGACCAACTCCACGCCCACAGGGCAGGCCATTTGACCAGCTAAAACCTGAGCTACTAGCGGGGCGTTGGGAGCCAAAGCGATGGAGAAATGACAGGGGGAACAATTGACAGGATCTGAGTGGCAGGAATCATGGTAACGAGATCCACCTCCCCTGGTTCCGAGGGACAGTGGGTGGGACTGAGGCTTAGGAAATTGGGAAGTAAATTGAGTGCACCTTTAATAAATTCATATTTAAAATTAAAACTGCACGGGTCCTGATAGGTTTGGGCCTGCTGATGCGCCAATATTTGGGGTTTGCGAAAATACAAAAGTGCCTGGTGATCCATGCGGAATGTTAATTCATGGTGGGCACCCTGCAACAGATACCGCCAATGGGTTAATGCCCATGCAACAGCTGCCAATTCCTTATCATAAATGGCCCAAGACTGCTCTGTGGCTGTGAACTTTTGGGATAAATAAGCACTGGATGTTTAAGACCATCATGCTCCTGAAGTAACACCGCTCCCACTGCTACCAACAAGGCATTGCATGCCACAATATACGGTTTGGTGGGATCAGCATGTTTCAAAATGGGAGGAGACATGAACACCTCTTTCATTGATTCAAACGCCTGCTGGCATTCAAGCGTCCAACAAAATGGTATGTCTTTACCAGTAAGGGGGTGGAGTGGTGCGGCTAACTGGGAAAGTGCTGGGGAAAATTTTTTTAGGAAAATTTGGTTCCCCAGGAACTTTAAAGTTGTTTCTGCGTAGTCAGAGTTGGCCATTCCTGGATTTCATCTAACTTGTTGGGAGGGATTGCATAGCCATCTTTGAGAACCAGGTTCCCAAGGAAAGTAACCTCCTCCTTATAAAACTCACACTTGGAAGGTTTGATGAACAAACCTGCCTTATGCAAGGGTGAACACCACCGCTTCCAAGTCAGTAGCGTGTTGCTTGGGAGTTGAGGAGTGAACAAGGATATTATTAATGTATGCAATTGCACAGGTAAACCGGAGTTCACCCAGTACATTGTCAATCATACGTTGGAATGTAGCGGGGGCATTCTTCATCCTGAAGGGCATAACCCAAAATTGAAAAATGCCTTGCTTCATTTGGATCACAGTTAACCATTCCTGCCCTTCCATTACCAGAATTTGGTTGAAGGCGTCCACCAGATCCAGCTTTGAGAACACATGGGATTTGGCGATTGCCTGGCTGATTGTCTGCTCCAGCGGCAATGGGTAGGATCAGAAACTGTTATTTTATTCAAATGACCACAATACATGCAGGGACGGAGAGAACCATCCAATTTTTTGGTAAAGATGATGGGGGAGGCGATGGGTGAGGTCTCCTTAAACAACCAACCTTTTTTAAACATGTTGTCCAACCAGGTATTGAGTGTAACTTCTTCCTCCGCTGTATGGGAATACAACGGAAAGTTGATGTTCACCAACTCCACAGTTGTGCGAAATCCACAATTGTACCTAGTGTGTTTAGGCAGGTGATCCACCTTTTCCATGTTGAAGATTCTCTGATATCACATTAAGCTTTCAGGGAAATTGGCCGGAATGCCTGCAGAAGTAACCAGGGTCATGATAGAGCTGGTTCCTTGTATCTTCTTGAGGGTGTTGATCAGAGGGAATTCTCCCTCTGAATCATCATTGGTAAATGACAACATATTAGACTCTAAACGAATCTTCACATGTTGTTGCCGCCACCATCCCACACCTAAGATTACCAGAAACATCAGGTTTGGCATAGCCAAAAAATGATCGCAAAATGTGAACTGGTGGATTGAAAAGGGTACCAGTTGACAAACAACATATGAGGACTGATAAGCAGATGAGGCCACCATTACTGAGGAGCTCGCATCCATTTCCAGTTTTAATTTTTGTGCCAACTCAACACTCATGAAGTTCCCCGCAGCTCTGGTATCCACCAGAGCTTTGAAGGAGACATGATGTGGACTGATACTGATCTTCATAGGAACAAGTAAATAAGCAAAGTTTTGTTTATTGGAAAATTCGACCAACTCATTTGCAACTGAAAAATAATGGGCATATTGGGGGGTAAGGTCAGGGTCCTTTGCAGAAGCGAAAATTGGAAGTATGAGGGTGGGGGAAATGACTTCCTCCATCTGGGCTTGGACAGAATCATAAATAGTTAACTCTGTACCCACCAACTCAGACTCAGGGGTTACAGCAAAATCAGTACCCAAGTCTACCGCTAATTCAGAGATAGGCGTGTCATCTGCATCTACTTTGGGTAATCCAATCAAGAATTTCACCTTCTGATAACAGGTAACGTGACGGGGTAAGGCGTTGATGGTGTTTGCTGAGGCACATATTTGATCTACTGATCCTTGGACGGTAGACCAGACCTTGTGATGAGTTAAACCCAAAATCCAAGCCCAATCTAATGACTGCCTGAAGCATACTAATAGATAGACCTGACGCAGGGGCCAGTTCACAAAAGGTAGAAATCAAAGAAAGCAAGCTAGGGGCTTCAGCCATGGAATAGATCAGTTGGAATAAGTGGTCTGATTGGGAAACAGGGGTTTCAAAGTGGCCGACACAACAGCCATCAGAGGGGTGGAGTCTCCTGCTTGTGAGGTCGAATGCAAAAGACCTTTCACCCAACGGCGGGCATCCCCATCCACAGAGTCTAACATCGTGAGCCCTTGTTGGGCATGAGATAACGTAGAAGCATTATTGAGTGCTATTGCTGTACGCATTTGTACTTTGGTGATCGCGTCAAGAACTTGATTGGAGATCTCCTGGGAGGGGACACTCAATTTTCCTCCGGGCTAGAGGAAGGAGGAGGAGACACAATCTGCGCAGCTTGGGTGGCTTGAAGAAGATTTCCCAAGGTAGAGCGGATACTTCTCCAAAAGTCAGAAAGTGACCAAACAAACAACAAATAGCAAACTACTGATTGCACATTCGTTTGGTAAAGAGTAACCACTGCAGCGCCCAGTTCAAAGAACAATGTGGAAATGGATGGAAATAAGGGTTGGTCAATTATGTCATGAAAATGGCAGAAAAAGTTTAGACCAGCCTGCCAGTTGGGATGCATAAGCACCCAAAAAGCAAGCCAGAATGCCAGAGGCATTGCCAACTGAATGATTTGATATGGAGCTGGGCATTGGGAAATGATGAATTGTTGGTGCAGCAAAATGGTAAGTATGATCCCAACGACAAACCACACTGAACCCACTCCCAACCCAGGAGGTCTTACTGCAGGGGGTGGGATCACTGAGATAGTCTCAATGAGGTCCTCAGCGTTGGGGCCATTTCAACTGGGGTGGCAAGGAGATGGATTCTCTCTTGCAATTGGTGGACATACGGCCACAAGATCCCTGTGTATTGCTGACAGAAGTTAGTGATAATGGGGTTATAGAGCCAAAAATATTGGACTCTCTGAACCCAATTGATGACGGAGGGGGCCATAGTGATCAAGAGTACTGGTAGAGCCCATCCGGTATACAGACTGATGGACCACCAGGGAAATGACATCAGGGATGCGGTCAGAAGAGATAATAAAAAATTGTTTGGTTTTTTTTTTGGCAAAATTTTATTTAAAGGGAAAGTAAGAAAATTGACCAACAATTTTCACAGTGCTATGCAACTGGTTAAATATTGGTCAATTGGGGTAATGACAAGCCGGGATCAGGTCCCACAATTTTGACCTAACTGGCGAATTGTTTGGGAATGGGTAGGTTTGTTCCTTGAGAACCAACATCGCAAAATTCAGTGGCGGGCTGAGTTGCTGTTGGTTTGACCTCGAACATCTGAACTGGGGCTCAGCTACATAACTGACAGTTGGCATGATGGCGTTTGGCCTGATGAGCAACAGGAACCCCCAAGGCCACCCCTCATAGGGGTGGGTCCGTTTGTTTGAAAATTTTTTAGGACGCTTAACTTGCCCACACTTGGTTGCTGGACTGTTTGTTTGGTCAATGGCATCACATCGGCTGCAACACCCAAATTACTTATTGAGGCTTTGAACCCTCATTGGTGGCACCCAATGCTATAGCCTGATTGTCAAGGATGATCCTCAATGACTTTGGTAGGAGGGTGCTTTGTTTGATTGGCATATTGATTGAATTGAAACCGTTGGGCGTTCCAAGTGATGCCTCAGTCTTCATACCTTTCTGGCCATTTGATGGGTATCAGCCAGATTGTCACTCAAATTAAATCCAGCCAATTTCAATGCGATGATTTTGGTGCAAATTTTGCTAATTCCCCATAACAGTTCTGCTGAGGTGAGTTTGGGTACTGAGAGTGGGAACCAAAGCAGAAGAGCTGTTACCCATCGCTCATCTACTATGTGAGCGAGATCGCCCTGAGTAATGAAAGGTACCACCATCCACTTTGGTGTCTTTTTACTCGGGAATGGGAAGATGGCCCAATCAACAGCCAGGGGACATTCCCCAGGACTTACATTAAGTCCCTATATTGGAAATAAGTTGCACTACTTGCCTTGTTGGCACCAATCATCTCCACAGATTGCAATAACTTACCACATGCTAGTTAACAGCAAGAGTTAGCGGATGAATTGTTTATTATTGAGTTTGAAGCTTTAAGAACATCAAAGCCATTATCTCTTAGAGTCAACGTGAGAGTCAGAGATAGACTTAATAACAGAGTTTAGTACAGGAAAATTTTTATTTACCATATAAAAAAGCTGATTATTCTTGTGCACCACTGGTGCTAAAAAAAGCTGATTATCCTGAGAAGTTTCAAGCAATATAGACTGCCCTTCAACTACCCTGATTTAGAGAAAGATCCAATCATTCCATAAAAGATGATGAGCCCAATAGATAGTGTATACATAGTTTATGTATGACAACTTAGGTCCTTTTCTTGTTTTGTAAATTGAGGGAAATGTAGTGAAAGCTACCATTAGTATCCTGTGAAATAATACCTGCCCTTTGAAAGAAGTATTGCAAGTATACACCACCTCAAGCTTTAGAAATACAACATCATTGCGCGGACAAGGAATAAAGGACCCCTTTTACAGGAAATAATGTGCCAAGAAAATTATCAAACAGTTAAAAGGATGTCATCCACAAAAGATATCCCTGTTAAATAAGCTAGTTTATTGTATAAAGATGACGCTGACGACGCCCTCAATTCCTATAAAAATTGGCCCCTTATCAAACTTTGGAGGTGTAAGAGATATATGATTCAATGAAGTGTAGTATTTACATCAGAAATGGCTTATGATGAAGAAATTACCAAACAATCCAAACCAGGTTATTTTGATTGAAGAAATCAAACCTTCATCTCAATAGTACCCGAAAAGGTAATCAACCAATATAGAAGGATGGTCAAAACCCTATATAGAGGTGCATTGGAGAAGTGCCATCATAATAATCCCAATGCAATGAAAATTACTAAATGAGAGAAGAAGTAATAACTATAATAGGTACGGCAGCACCAGACCCAGAAGCGGTTATTATCAAGGTGATACCAATCATCATGCTGCAATGATGTCCACTGCAAAATGAAGATTTCAGATAATAGCATTTAACCAAATGGATGCACTACCAAGGCTTAAGTTGAGAAGATATTTGCAAGAGGGTTGTGAAGCCCAGACAATGTCACTGTACCTCACTCTCAGATTGTTTTCTATTTTCATTTAGTTTATATTCTGAATTAATACAAGACGTATATAAATACTTCAAATTTATTCTAAAAAAAGCCTCAATCACAAAAACTCAATTTTGTCATTACTTTTTCACATTGTTGGGTTTAAGTGAAAAGATCTTCAGTAAATACTATGGGGTCTAAATAAGAAGACATTTGTGAGAAGGATACCTTAGTTGCTGATAACACCAATGGAGATATCAGTTGAGGTTTCCATTGAGTCTTATATTATGTTAGCGTACAAAAGTTATTTCAAAAAATATTAACAAAACTTCCAGAGTGTCAATGAACAGTTATTAAGCCATTGATGCTACATTAGGCATAATAAGAGGATTTATTTATCTAAGATGATCATGAGCCTTAAGAAGGTCACCTGGTGTCTAATCTGTGTGGAACAGAAACCATCCATAGCTTATCAGGAAACCTAATTAAGCAAGCAAGGTCCACAAGCTGACTCACCTAATAAACTTAGTGGGAGTCAGTCAGCAGTTTACCAAACCATAATCTATAAGAATGCAAGTATAAAAAAGTTTTAATAGAACTGTTGCGTCATTTTAAAGAAGATTGCATTCAACTATGGTTGAAAATTGGACATCTTGTTGCCATCAACCTGTCGCTTACCAGTTGAGCTGCCATAGAATCATCGGCGTATCACCATTTCAAGAGCTATACAGAAGAGAAGCCACGTTACTGAGCTTGTTAGACCTAGTAATGGGCGCTGATAGGAAGAATTTTTGCTTCCAACTTGTACTAAGAAGAATTAGAAGAGGATTTAGAATTCAGTTGAAAGTTAGCAGCCATATACTTTGTAGTCTTTTAAGGAGAATACCAAATAGAGTTACTGAAGACCTAAATTTCACATCTTTGAGGTGGAATAGAAATGACTTTCTACCATATGCACAGAGGACAATCTAAGAAGTTACATTATATTTGGATAGGACCTGTAACTATTGTGATGAGGAAAAGGTATTAAGCTCTTTATTAAGGATAATATTAAACAAATCATAATTAACTGAGTTCACAGATGTCACTTGAAGTCTTTCCCTAGGTCTCATCTTGAGGTAATAAGTTCAATAAAGGCTCAATTAAAGGGGTTAGTTCCTTGCCCTAGGAAAGACCATTTCAGAAACCCCAATTTATATAATCTTAATTTTGGTAATAATATTATAAAAAAGAAAAAAGTATTTGAGGTGGGTCAACCTTGGGATAAATATACCACACAGAGAATTTTTTTAGCCAGTACAGGTTTTGAACTTGTATTGGCCAAAACCTGCACTAGGGTGGAAGCAGGAATTACCCTGCCAAAATAACCAATCTTTGGTACTAATATTATAGCTCGCCAAAAATACAATTAAGTCTCACATAAAACAGCCAGCATTCAAAAATAATTTAGGGATATCTAAAGCCACTTATATAGGCTTCAAATTATTTAGAACACTGATGACAAAGGACTTTATACCCAAAGATGCCGCAAATATAACAGCTGATTGTCATGATGTTAAAGGACACATTATTATATTTACTAGTCAAAAACAGTCTGTGCTCAATAAACAGATGCGCCCTTGTATAAATTTACTTAGTGATTGATTATTGGCCATCAACCCATTAACCTTTTTACTGCACAGGTTCAATTTCCTTGTGCACTTCGTTGCATTGTATAGAATGTATTAATCAATAATTGTATGGAGACTATTGTACCGTAGTTGAGATTGAACTTTTATTAGGCCCAACGCTTCATCCAGTATTTCTGATTAGATACTCAGTAAGCCTTACTCATAGGGATTTGTTCCCTATATTCTTGTCCACCCAATCTTCATTAAGATACCCTGGTGACAGTCTCTCTCAGCCCAACACACAATCAGCAGCTATCCCTGATTGTGGTTCCTTCATCTCTAGATCCCCCTTGGATCTTTACTCTTCTCTCTGAGAGTCTTCCAATTATTGCCTTCTGCAATAATCTCCTTGAGTTAGAATGTACAATAAAAGCTGATAGTCTAACTATACACTGAATTGATAATATTAATTGTAAAGTACTTGTTATCTTCAAACTAAGTTTTTTATTTTAGTAAATCCTAAAGAATTATATACTAGGGGATTTATCTGTCTAACCCTCAGTTGACACCACTTTGATTAAATGGCAGCCATTGCCATTGAATTACCCTTCCTCATCTCAGCAGCGATGGTCTTCCCCATCCTGGCTAGGATTCCATCATTAGACATCCTCAAGACCTCAAACAGAAAGAGTCAGAAAATGTGTCCCTAACGTTTTTCTCTCAATCCAAGCTAACCAACCATATTTGGCTAGTGACCTGCTTAGGTAATGGGACTTATTACCCATTATGGCAGGTCACTTCACCAACCAATAAATTTTCTAGTTGCAGGCGGCATCACTCGCCTCGCAACTCACTATTCATTCCCAATCAGTCAGTGATGAAACCCAGCCAATCCCAGTCAGTACACCTGATAGTTAATCACTATCAGATGCCCCAATTTCGTCAGCCACTCTGCCCGATGAGATCTTAGGTATTCATCCAGATCAATCCCCGGAGGATACAACCAGGTGAATATCCCAAATTTCCCCCAAATGTAGTTCCTCCAAAACTCATGCCAACTGATTTCTAATTTACTTCTCCTTAGGAATTTTCCGCTAGCAATACCAGGTAATCTAGCAGGCTGGGAATATGGGCAAAAATCCCAACACATCCCCCTCTTGCCTAGATTTCCAGCAAGAAAAGGACCAGGGCATGAGAACACCGCTTTGGACACCTGATCAGATACTTCATTGGTTCAAGCGGAGTATGCTCATCATTACTCATCGCTGCTTAGGACAACCTTCAGCATTCAGCGTTCTTCCTCTTCCTCCTTGCTACTGCCTTCTCTGAGCGCAGTCCCCACAACCTACTGTCATGCCAGGCTGATTGATTTACTCATGACAATATTAGTCCCAGGATCCGGTTTCCCCCATCAGGACGTAAGAATAGCTGTCATATATAGGATTCTTGGTCAGAGTCCTTGATTTCTGATTTTCTCCTCATCCTAGACAGGAGACTCTTGCCATCGATGCTCATTTTGTGGCCCAATTAAGAATACTTATTTATGTTCACCCTTGTTTTCTCTCATAACCCCTTGGCTCAAGTCATTCTTAATTCGTCTCTTGGAAAGCTTATCTCATTAATTTGAGATTAATTTCCCCAAAATTGGAGCCTAATGGATTATAGAGTGCATAATGTCAACTTCTATATAAGTCTGACATCCCCCTCTCATCCAGCTCATATGTCAAATTCTAAAACTCGCTACCAGCAGCTCTTCAATAGTCTGTCTGATCCAGACCTCTGTCTCTTCCAGCAGATGAGTCAGGATGCTCGATGGAACCTCTTTTATGGTCCTTCCAGGACTCATACGCGTAGTCTGGCACAAGCGGCTAGTCCTTCCATTGAATTACTGGAAATGGTAACTAATCTCTCCAATAACCAGGCTGGCCATTATTTCAAACAACTCTCAGATGACTCTTCCTCTGCAGTCTAATCCAGAGTTGGATTTCAAAACCCTCCTGGATTTGGCTCCTTTTGCTGATGCTCCAAACATCCTTGTAAATGCTCCAGAGATTATGCCAATTGCTCTGAATTATTCATTTTTGGCCGGTTCAGACCTGCTCCCTGAGTTCCTCTTCTGACTTGGTCAATTTTACAAACCCACTGTACTGGTTTCTGAGCTCTCAATTGGTAACAGCATACACTTTGAGCTCCCCTATGCTGAACTCCAGGCCCAAGTCACTAAGGCTTTGACATTAGCGCTGAATCCCTCTGATCTTGACAACCTTCTAGATTGGGATACTGCTACTTATACTCTTCACTTTACTGGCCAAGTTCTTCGAAATTAATCTATGAAGCTTCCAGCCTTGCCTGGTTTTCACCAATCATTCAGCTTTAGCTTCCTCAAAGCCTGTAGTCACTGCTTGCAGGATGCAAATTACTCAATGCACAACTATCTCTTCTCCAGAGCTTCACATCAGTATCTTACGCTGATGGCATTGATAGGGGGCATGATTTGGCAACCCCCGTTGAGTATTCCTTCTTTGTTGCTAGCCCACATGGTCAGTGTCCTCAATGAAGCCCATCGGCAGGCACTCAGGACTAATCTTCTGGCTCTGGTGCCATATTGGGATTACTTAGGGTTACTCACCAATTGCCTCTTTCTTTATTGCTGCTTTCCTCTATGCTCCAGGGTTTTGCAATTGGAATCTTCCTACATCTCAATTTCCCTTACCTAGTCACTTTTTCTCAGGGCTCAGCATCCGCTCAATGAACGTGGTTTTGTGTAGGTCTCACCCTCGCAAGCATCCAATTGCATATCAATCTTGACAGGATGTTTATTCCTACCGCGATCCATCCTCCCTCCCCCAAGAGGCAATATAGGCAGAATCATCCCCATACCAAGGATGATCATTATAATAAAATTTATTAAAATATATCAGCTTTTTTATCTAAGCAGTTTATAAGTTATTTTTTTCCATTATCTTTTATTAATTTTTTATCTTTATGCTTCCTTTTTACTATGGGACTTGACCTTGTTTTGGTTCAGAGGTCCATCTTTTCCTCCAAACTGGGTCCTGGGTACTTAAACCTACCAGTTTTCCATGGTTCAGAGGTCCTTTTTTTGGACTTAACCATCTAGATTGGTTCAGAGGTCCTTTTTTCAGACTTGGCCTAATCATCAGGACATGACCAAATTAATGGTTCATTGGTCCTTTAAAAACCCTTTTATATTTTTCATCAATCTAACACTTTAAATACTTAGCATGGACTCAATTTACAGCTCTTCCATCCAATAGATTCTTGATGGAGTAAGCATTGGTCGCTGTCTTGGTGATTACCAAATGGACCTGACCACAAAGCATCTAATTTGTTTCTTTGTCCAAAACCATGCGTATTGCAATAGGTGACTCTTTCCCCTATTCGATATTCTTCTAAGGCCAGTCAGTTTTTGTCATCCATCGATTTGCTCATATCCTTTTCTTCAAGGTTGTATCAAATGCTTGTGATTGCATATCAATCAGGATACTTGTCAGTCGGTTCAAGTATTGCTCAGTACTCATCCCTGACGTAGGTTCCACCACTGAATAAAAATTGGCAGAAACGCGGCCTTTATTCCATATAATAAATTCAAAATGATATCTTTCATATCTCTGTATCATGATTAATGTTGTAGGCAAACATCAACAAACATAGGTAAATTCCCCACGCGGAAGTTCTCCCTGCAACTAGCTTCCTCAGCATTGTGGCCAGCGTCCCATTGACCCATTATACCAGTCTGTTTGTCTCCAGCCAGTATGGTACTGACATGACTCCTCAGATCCATTATTTTGTTTAACCTCAGGATCACATGAGATAAGAAGTTGGTTCCATTGTCACTCAGCAGGACTTGCGGACTTCCATGCCAGTATACCACTTGATCCAGGATGAATCTCGCAGTACTGGTAGAATTTACTCTGGTTAGAGATTCATTTTGACCCATCTCATCAGATGGTTGATGGCAACTATGATGTACTTGACTCCCCCTGTGCTCATCGCCAGTGGTCCCATCACGTCAATGGACACCATGTGCCAGGAGAATCCAGGGTGGACCAGTCAGTATATCGGTTGTGTTCTTGTGTGGTTTGTGCAGCTGGCAGTCCATGCAACAAGCCAGATGATCTGTGACATCGTAGTTTATTGATTCCCAGTAGTAATACTGGCGAATATGGTCAGTTTTTCCCCTCAGGCCTCCGTGCCCAACAACCTCGTGAGCTGCTTGTACTATTGCTGCTCTTTCCGATGGTTTTGGGTTATAGCCGCTTCCCATTGATTGTCTTGAATACTTGTCCATCCATAGTCTCAGGGTTTTCCATCATTTCGAAGTGCACTTTGGATTTCTCAAGGATCATCCCTGATTCTTCCTTCAACCATTCTCTGGAATAGCTCATCCACCTGCGGGTATACCAACTGGACCATTGGCAACTGCAATAAGCTATCCGCGTTCTGGTGATAAGCCCCTGCTAAGTAGACTATCTCATAATTGTAAGCCTGAAGCTTAAGTGCCCATTGGGCCAGTTGTCCTTCCAGTTCTCTTAGATTGTGTATCCAATGCAACGAAGAGTGGTCTGTCACCACCTTGAAGTGCATTCCGTGGATGTACACCTGAAAATGCTTTCATGCATATATGACCACAAGGCATTTCCGCCCAGTCATGGAGTAGTTTCTCTCAGTGGCTGTGAGTGTCCATTTCACATATGCCACCGGATGCTTGTCCCCAAGTTGATCTACTTGGCTCAGTACAGCGCCAATCACCATCAACAAAGCATCAATTTGAATGATAAACTACTGCTTGAAATTTGGATATTCAGAATCAGCGAATCTATCAAATACCAGAATAATTAATTGAAGGAGTCCCGGGCCTCTTCATTCCATATGAATCCTTTTTTTGGATCCTTTAGTAAATGAAATAAAGGCTCAGCTATTTGGGTGAAGCCCCAAATAAATCTTCTATAGTGTATGACCATCCCAAGGAATACTTGGATGTATTGGACACTCTTCAGTACAGCCAATTGTTCAATAGCTGCTATCTTCTGGGTTTGCGGCTGCAATCCACTTGAGTTGATTAAAAATCCCAGGTATTCCAACTCTTTCTTGAAGAAGTGGCACTTTCTTGGCTTGATCTTCAGGTAGCTGCGGACAGTCTTTTAAAAACTTCTTCTAAGTGGTGCAAGTGATCAGTAAACGTTCTATTTAACACGTTGATATCATTCAGATATACCATGACGCACAACAACTTCAGGTCGTTTAATATTGCGTCCATGGCCCTCTGGAACATCGCAGGCACATTGCAAAGACCATGGGGCATCCTTGTCAGCTGGTATAACCCCTGCGCGGTAATAATCGCGCATTTTTCTTGGTCTTCTTCTGGAAAGTTGTTTTTTTAATATCCTGAGATTAGATCCATTGTGGAGAAATACTTTACTTCTCCTAAAACAATCTAATTCATTGTTAATCCTCAATATGGGAAACAAATCCTTCTTTGTAATTTTGTTCAGCCTCTGGTAGTCAATCACCACCAAGTTCAATCCATCCTTCTTCTTCACGATCAGAATTGGACTTGCCCAGGGACTTGATGATGGAACTAGAAGCCCATGCTTCACTAGTTTGCTGATCTCATCCTCCACTACCACTTTGGTGGCTTTCAATCTTTGGATCAATCTCATCCTTATCAGTAGATTTTCCCCAGTGTCAACCTTGTAAATTATGTCTTGTGCGCATCTCAAACCATGGTTGTCCTAATCAAACACTTCCTGATATTTCTCAAATAGTTTGAGAACCTCTTCCTGCTGGCCTTCCAGAAGATCAGTGAGCTGCTCCCAAACAACTAATAGGTTGATGCTTTTGGCTACCCCAGCCAGTTGTCCCATTTCATCAAGATACCCTAAAATTGTGGAATTGTCTCAATTTGTCTGTCAGGATCAAATAAATAAATGCAATGATCTGTTTCCTCTTGATCTTCATTGGTTTTTCACTCAAATTTGCCAGTAGAACTCGAATTTCTCCATGGCCCGGCATTATTATCCCAGGAGCAACCCATGGCTCCACTCTGGACTTCTTCCAGGGACTTCCAACCTCCCCATACAACAGCTCCAGAATCTCCAAAGTTAACCCTATGTCGACTATTATCTGTGATCTGGCTGGTATGGTCCTTTCTTTCTTGATCCTTAATGAAATTCCCCAGTTTTCTAGGATTTCTGCCGGCATATTGCGTCGCTTCCTACCATCTAATTGGTATCAAATCATTAAAATGCCGTCATTGTATATCAGATTAATGAAGTTGTTTCTCCAATTCAACAGAGCCTCACCGTCCTTCTGGTATACCAATGGTAATGTCTGACCCAGGATGGTCAACATATTATCTTCATAATTACATTTAACCTCATACTTCCGTAGAAATTCCATTCTTATCAGAATATCATAGTATTGGTTTGCCAAAACATCGTTGGTGCAGATATCACCAATGACCTGAATCATAGTGGCAGCGCACTATACGCTCCACAGGAAATGGTGGTGTTTGGCCCAGCTGTTCCATATTATCTCTTGTGTTCCAAGTCTAGCGAGATCTTCATCCTCTTTACCAGCTTGGTCAACACAATATTAATGGGCACTCCGCTGTCAATAATCGCCCTCACCCTCACTCAATTCACTTGAATATCTATATATGTACACTCAGAGTATTGTAATAAAGTATTTGCTGAGTGAATGGCGGCGTTATTATCTGAATCTAGGGTGTGAATAATTTGCACTGATAATTCAGGAAACGATTCCTTTATTGTGCTGAGGGGGATAGACAGATTGGCCTTATCTAAATGGACGTCTGATAACTCTTCAGGATTCTTGGCAGTTTGAATCTTCTCCGCCAGTTGTCAAGCGTTCAGCTGGGCAACTTCCTGAATTATCTTGGGGTTGATCTTCTTTGCCCCAGCTCTGGTCATGGCATTCACATCCATATTGACCACTTGGTATAGCTGATCCTGCTTTTCAGCTACAAACAGATTGCTAATGTTGATTTCTTCATTCATGATATCAGGAGAAGCAGGTTTCTCCACCACACTAGACTGTTCCTTGTCTAGGCAGCGGGCCCTTTTCCCAAATCCTTGTCAGCTTTTTCTCCTTGGCCTGGACCACATTAAAATGATCCTTTGGCTTTTTGCAGTGTATGGCGAAATGTCCTTTCCCGCCACACTGATAGCAGACCTCTTCTTTCTTGCTTAACCATCTGAATTCTTTGGGCTTATTTCCCAGCACAGTTCTGTTGGTAACCTCTTTTGCTCCTTCATTTCCCTTCATGTGATTTGGATTTTGGACCGGATTAGACTTGAAGCATCTATTTGGGGCATCAGATGTTGCTCCCAAAATCTTCAGGTTGTCTACCATTTGTGAGGTAGTTATCTCTGTCACGAATATGGAAAATATCATTTGATGCAAATCATGATAGGGCCAAAGGGCCACTTGCAAAGCGATTCTAGCATCAAAGTCGTCCAATACTTTTGCTCCAGCCAGGATCTGCGACTTCTGGTAAAATCAATCCACAAAGCTAGCAAGAGACTCGTCTTTATGGATATGAATTCCTATATATTTTTGCTTGCGTTTTGACATGCAGGTTGGACTCCTGAACTCCTTCATGATGGCCGCCTTTGCCTCAGCATACAACCAGCTGTCCCCCTTCAAGTGGGGTAACACTAGGTTTTGACAGTTGGTGTCCAGGCAGTTCATGAAAGTCAACGCCTTTTGACAATCTCTGTAGCCATTCATAGTCATGTCAAACACTGAAAAAATGCTGGGGCGTTATCCTGATGGAATGTTGGCAATTTTGGCATTGCTCTAAATTCCTCCAAGTCATTTCAGGCCAATTCTCTTGGTTCAGCTACTTGGCTAACTTGTGGAGTGACTTCAGGCATCATCTCCAAAATGGCATTAAAGGTGGGCGGCATATTTCTTGGGTATTCAACTTCCCAATTAATGTAAGAGGACTTCTCTCTTTGGCATCGCTGGCCATATTGGGCTCACAAGCCCATCTGTGAGCTTTCAGTTCCTCCACTTCTTTGATCAATTTCTCAATATCCGCACCAAACTTTCTTAAATGAACATGATCCACTTATTACTCCATTTTCAGTAATAGGACCTCTCGAACAAGGTCCCCTTCTTTCTTCTTCAATGAGTTTACTTTGCTGAGTAACTCAATCCCAAAGTTGGCTACATTTTCTACTCCTTCCTCCACCTTGACAACTCTTTCTTCCAAGGCTGCAAACTCCCATTGGTCCACTGAGTTTAAGGCATTCTGATTCACAGTGGCGATCTCAGTCCACAGCTTGCATATTTCTTATTTATAAAACATTATACTAGATTTTTTACTCAACTACCCCTGCAGTTAGCAACATCTTGTATAAATTTACTTAGGGATTGATTATCAGCCATCAACCCAGTAACCTTTTTACTGCACAGGTTTAATTTCCTCATGCACTTCATCACGTTGTATAGAATGTATTAATCATTAATTGTATGGAGACTATTAACCATAGTTGATATTGAACTTTTATTAGGCCCAACGCTCAGCCAGTACTTATGATTAAATACTCTGTAAGTCTTAATAGTAGGGATTTGTTCCCTATATTCTTGTCCACCTGATCTTTGTTAAGATACTCCGGTGACAGTCTCTCTCAGCCCATCACACAGTTGGCAGCTATCCCTGATTGTGGTTCCTTCATATCTAGATCCCCACTCAGATCTTTACTCTTCCCTCTGAGAGTCTTCCAATTATTGCCTTCTACAATAATATTCTTTGAGATAGATTGAACAAAAGAAGCTGATAGTCTAACTATACACTGAATTGATAATATTAATGTAAAGTACTTGTTATCTTCAAACTAAGTTTTTTATTATAGTAAATCCTAGGGTATTTATACTAGGGGATTTAGCTGTCTAACCCTCAGTCAACACCACTTTGATTAAATGGCAGCCATTGCCATTGAATCACTCTTTCTCATCTTGGCAGTGATGGTCTTCCCCATTGTGGCTAGGATTCTGTCATTGGACATCCTTGAGACCCCAAATGGAAAGAGTCAGAAAACATGTCCCTAACATTTTCCTCTTGATCCAAGAGAACCAGCCATAATAGGCTAGCGACCTGCTTAGGTAATAGGACTTATTACCCATTATGGCAGGTCACTTCACCAAATAATTGATTTGCTAGTTGTAGGTGGCATTACTCGCCTCACAACTCACTATTCATTCCAAATCAGTTGGTAATGAAACCTGATCAATCCCAATTGGTACAACTGATAGTTAATCACTATCAGATGCCCCTATTTCGTCAGCCACTCCACCCAATGAGATCTTAGGTATTCATCCAGATCAATCCCCAATGGTTACAACCAGGTGAATATCCCAAAATTTTACCAAACGTAGTTCCTCCAAAACATGGGCCAACCGATTTCCAATTCACTTTGCCTTAGGGAATTTTCTCCTAGCGATACCAGTTAATCTAGAAGGCTGGAAATATGACAAAAATCCCAACAGCCCCCAATGAACCTCCTTTATACCTTTCAGCTCTACCATCAATGATTGTCAAATTACCATTTATCTTCTAAAGAGAGATATGCATTTTATACAATTAGAAGTAATGAACAAATAACCAACTTAGGAAAAGATCAAATTTTAAAACTTAAATGATTCAAATGACTGAGATATTCATGCATCCCCAAGAGCCACAAAAATCACTATAGCAATAGAAGTCACAGTTAGGCTCAGAACTACTGCCAAACATTCATAAACTAGCAAGAGCTCCACAGTATACTTTTTGTAAGTACTTTAGAATAGAAAGTATCAGTTAATTGGACTCTGATGACCCTAAAACAAAGATAGAAAAAACTCTCATTATGAAAAGAAATTGATTTGATATACATCAAGTCTTATAACAAGCAACAGAATCCCCTCATATTATTATATATACTTATTATATTTTTAAAAAAGTAACTTCTAAAGAATCTACCTTTATTCTTGTTTTTTACATGATGCAAAAACATTAAGTATAGAAGAATTAATATTAGAAGTTCATACTCATCCATATTGTCATCAGCAGAAGTTTAGAGAAGCTGGTGCTAAGGAACATCCATCATTATGCATTATTTCAAGGCTTCAACATGTTTGGATACGCTTAGAACTATGAGTAATAGTAACATGTACCCAAGGACAAGACAGTCTAATTGTCATTCAATACATCCTATGGTAAAAATAACCTAGTGCAAGTTGCTTAACCCTTTCAATAAGCGCTCCCTAAGTGAGCAGGTAACTTAAGCAATACTTCTGCTAAATTCTTTGCTTAAAATTACTGGATGTAATATTTTTTATAGATTATATTTGTAACATAAGGATGTTCTGTTTCAGGTCTAAAATATAAATTCCAATATTTTGTAACCTTTGCAGGATTTAATATGACAAAAATTTTGCTTGACACTTTTCATTTAACCAAAAGATCCTATTTATCTGAACTGTTTTGTACCCTCATTAGTATTCTATAAAAAATTTCATATGCAACATATGAATTATTAGAGTTGAAAAGGGCTTAAGAAGGCCTTTGTACATCCAGAATTTATTTTCTATACATTTTTCTTGATATAAAGCTAAAAAATTTTATAAGGTGCTCTCATGGCATTTAAATTCTTTTTGAACATATAATTTAAAAAATAAAGAAAACAATTGTTATAGTCATCCGCTATATTACCAGAAACATCTTATATCTTTAGTTACTAGTCAATTTTAGTATAACTACACTTAGTCTAAAGTTTTATAAATAAGATATTTTTTTTGAAAATTTGTAAATTTTATTTGAGGTGGGCTGACCTGGGGCTGATACCGCACTGATTAGGGAAGTGAAGAAAATGGGAAAGGAGGATAAAACCTGGAAAACCTCCATGCACAGCGTATGATAGGCCAGGAACTCCATGGACCGCCTTTGCTATTTGCTATCTCAGTTCGGGGCATTGGCGTGCAAAACCAACACAGTCAAAATCGTCCCCTACCCAAAGTCCATTACTGGGATTGAACTCAGGAGGCAGTGGTAGAGGGTCTATACTCTACCACTGGGGTATCCTCCCTTTTTATAAATAAGATATTAATGACTATATTTGATCATTGTTAATAAAGTTCTTTCTTTATCCTCAAAGTCACCTTACAGAACTTTAAAGCCTGTTTCCAATCTACTTTTTTTTGTTCTAAGTAGTCCATATCAAGTTACTAGTCTACTAGTTCTTTTCTTTGTGATATTGTTATAGTACAAGTGCCAATAATATAACTTACAACGTGCTCTTGTAGTTAATTATATATATTGTATAGATTTTACAATAAGCCTGTAACGTCCTAATATTGCTAGTGATGCATATTAGCAGTAATTAATAACTTATTTAGGTATTGATATGAGAGCTCATAGTTAGCGTTAGTGTTGATTAGTATCTTTATAACATGAAATCATACCACTAACTTATATCTTCTTATTATGTAGCGCATTTCCAAAAACTACTTAAGCCACAAATCCAGGAAAATAAAGGATGAATGGTCTTTGCATTGAAATTTATTAACTCTTTTAGCATTGGTGAAGTTACTTTCATTACGTTTGAACTCTAACTTCTATAAAATTTTCTATAAATTTGTTGCACCGTTGCATAGCAAAATTTGTTTGAATTACTACTTAATCAGTCACTTAGTAAGCACCACGTTTTATATATCCCTCAAAGTTGCTTATGATTATGGACTTGTTATAAGTTGTTGAGAAATAGACTTAACTTATAAACTCTAGTTTTTATTTTTCCTGACTTTTAGCTCATCAATCAATTTAGAGCGTTATATATTGAAATTCATGAGCATAACATGCTGCTGTATATGTAACACAAAATGAAAAATCATCAATAAGTATTTTCTTTAATTATAAAAAGCTTTATTCATGAATTTACTACCAAAAATCATAATAGAAATGAACAGATTGATACTATATATAGCTTATACAGAAAAAAATTACTTTTAAACTCATTCTAATAATAACGTTTTTTACTTCATTACTATGCACAAGTTACTTTTATCATGAAAGTGAGTTATAAGTCAAATTTTATGTCTTGTGATATCTTAAATCTCCTTCAAAACAAAATGAGATGGTCAAGATGAAATAATAATATAGTTTAGTTTCAATCAAAAGTAGATTTTATTTTTTCAATTAATCCAAAATAATTTAGACTAAAACGTTGAGAAAGACTTTCCTTATATAAACTCATTAAAATAATAGATCTGGGATCATATTAGTCCTTATTTACTACCAAAAGTTCTATTTACTTTATCTGAATCATTAAACCAGAAGATTATATTTATAACATGATGCTTTTTTAAGAGTAATTAAAGTCTGACCATCAGATATCTTTACAGTTTTTTACATTTTATAGTTTTCTCAATACAGTTTGTTTGTTCCTTTTAGCTTGTTAGGTAAGTGTAAAATGAGAGAGAAATTTAATGGGTGATAGATAAAATAAAGTTACTATATATTAAAACTACTCCTCTACTCATTAGATCAGATCAAAATTTGCATAGTTTATATATCTGACTAAAAATTTTATATGAAATTACTAGTACTAGTTAATATAAACTAGAAAGGAAGATAAAATATATAGAGTATAATATCTCATCAGTATACTGGCTTTATACCTAGGTGAATTAAGTATTAATATACAGGTTACCCACCTTAAAGGAATACTTTAAGCTATAAAACTTTACCAATATCTAGTATACCATAAGTATTTAAGCTTTCACTTAATATCAATGTTGTAATTTTAGAAGTTGTACCTATAATATACAAATTTGAAAAGGACACAAATCTAAAGAAGATAATTATGATAAAACCTTATAACATTAAATTAGTAAGGCACTAAGAAGAATTTATAAAGGATTGTTAAAGCACTGAGTTCTAGAGCTTTATATATAAAAAACATATAAATAAACTTTTGTGTGGCATAGAAAATAAATTATATTATATAATGATGCAAAATTATTCAAAATTTCATTGAGACTTTATGTATATGTTCTATTAATTACAGTATAGCTTACTTTATTCTTTTCAATATTACTTTTAGAAATGTTAAATTTATGATGGATAAACCCAAGTATTATTTATCAATATCATGAGATAAGCTAAAAACTATTGCTTTTCAAAAAAAATTGGATGAAGTTGATGCTAAATGCTATATTTAAAAACAATACAAAAGTAAGGACTCTAAAAGTGAGCACCTATAAGTTTAAAATGCATTCATATAATATGAGGGTTAGACTTTATATTAAATGGTCCAATTCTTTTTTTAGTACTAGATGGTAAATGGTCCAATTCTTACTACATGAATACTATTTTCATGTTGCCAAAAAATACATAATTTATATTGCTGCCTTCCTCTAGATTAACTTGTCATTACGCTAAGTTTTGTTAATTAAAAAAGCAAAATAGAAATCTTAGGTTTTTCAAATATAAACTGCCTAAAAAGCAAACTTTTATAAGCCTTATCATGATAGATAAAAAACCAAGTTAAAAAGTTTAGCTTCTAGAATAATTTGAAGGCGGATTCAACACCTCAGATTTTGCTTGATTGACTTATGTGGCCAAGTTGCTTATTGGTGTTTTGAAATACATATATAAGACAACATAAATTGATTTGAAGATATGAAAAAAAGTTGAAACAATCTACAGTTATTGTAAAACGCTTAGTTGGCATTACAATAAGTAGCTCTGGGTAAAAATATCACATCCTACTGGAAGATTCTTTGGTTGGATACTCTGTTGCCACCTTAATGATACTATGTACATTGACCTCCTAGAAAAGACACAATAAAGAGTAATTCAATTTCTTCTTTAAGAAGCTCAGTGTTCACATGGTGTCCTCATTGCAAGTGCCCTTTGGATTTTTCCATGATTTATTGACCAGTCTCTTATAAGCTAACCTATTATAAGTCAAATTAGTTTCAGCTGCTTCCTATTGAAGTAATTTGTCATTAAGAAAATGCACTCTGTCAATAATCTAAACTAGGAGTGATAAAGTAAAGAGCACTAAATTTACTAAAATAATCAAACATATATTATTTGGATGGACATGCTCTCAATATGGAAATTAATTTTTGCATGGAAAAAATTTACTTAATCTTTAAGGGAACATTATGCATAATTTTTGATTGAATGAAACCCTTTGTACTCATTGAAGGAGTTCCAGACACTATTAACCTTTGTATCTTTAGAGACAATAAATTTAGCAAAGGACTAATGGAATACCCATGCTTTGCTATGGTATTTGTAAATTACCAGATGATTCCAAATTATTTTTAACTGGCTTTAAAAAAAGAAGGTTCTCAACCCTAACCTGTATATATTTTGTTTTTTTTTCTATGTTTGTTTGCGCATAACTCTGAAACTACAGGACCATTTTTTTTAGTACTAGATGGTACTACAGGACCATTTTGGATGCCTTTATTTTCAAAAAAAGAGGATGCTTCAACTTGGGTCATATTTTACTTTTGTAAGTACTATTCCAGTATCTAACCATTAAATTAATAAAGATATTAAAAATGGACTCAGAAGTGATGAATTTCAATTGTGGGTATGTTCATTGCTGTATAAACTTTATTCCGGCATTAGTGAAGCAATAGCTTTGAAGCAACATTTGACAGATGTCCTATGGCAGAGGGTATGCCAAAACCAGGCAAGTATGAGATCATACAGATGAGCTTACATTACTATAGTTAACTAATGTTTTGCATAATTTGAATAAAAAGATTATATGATTTGAAAAACTAAATTATACTAGATTATAAACAGTGAAGTTAGCATAGATTGACCAATAAAATTAACTAAAACAATAGAATGAATTACTGTATATGGTGATCAGTAAATTTAGCATACATCAACTAATAAAATTACCTAAATTTATTAAAATGAATTTTTGTAGATGATGATCAGTAGGTCTAACATGGATTGACTAGTAAAATCAACTAAATTTGATAAAATGATTTATTGTAGATGGTGCTTAGTAAAGTTAGCATAAACTGGCCAATAAAAACAACCAAATTTATTTTATTTTATTTATTCGAGGCAAGCCGACCGGGGGACGGACATTACCGAAATAGAGAAAGAAAGTATCGACATGAAACCTGAGCAGGGTCAACTCTGTCGTAGAAAGTTTTTTCACCTCCGGATCGGGACTCAGATTTTTCTGGTTACATCATGGGTAAGGTTTTCATGTTATTATACCTACTAACCGCCAATAGTTTCCTTCGGCTGGCACCCCGATCGATTTGCGAAAGGTGGGAATCGAACCCGCAACCTTCAGGTTGGTAGCCGTACGCCCTACCGACTCGCCTTCCACCCCCTAAAAACAACCAAATTTAATAAAAATTATTGTAGATGGCAATCAGTAAATTCAGCATAGATTGAACAATAAAAGCAACTAAATTTAATAAATGAAATATTAGTATGATTTTTAAAGATATTATATACAATATATAAAATGAGTTTATTTTTATAGAGAAAAAGTGAGAATTCAAAAAGGATATATAATATAAGGATTTTTTAGTAACATTGGAAAAGATCTACTTTTAAAAATACACTAATTTTTTTGGGAGTAAAAGAATTGGGGGTAAAATTTTTTTGAGAATAAAGAACCTTCTTCAATTTTTTCTGGAAAAAGAGAACATCCTTTAAAAAATCACTAAAAGTATGAAATATTTGAGAAATTATGCCTCATCAATAAAACCCTTTTTGAATTCAAAGCAATTTTTACCTGAGTTATAATAGGCATCTATAATATATACACAACACTGTATATTATAAGCTGCATATAGTTTACATTTGGACCCAATCCAGACATAAGATATAATTTGACTTTGTGAGCAAAATTCTTTAAGTCAGGTTGGAAGATGGCACTGATTTCAAAAAGGGTTTTATTGAGAAAGCATAATTTATTGATTATTTCATACTTTTAGTGCCTTTCTAAAGAAGGTTCTTTTTCTTAAAAAATATAGTTTTTATAGTGGTAGGTAGCTATTAATAAGTTCTGAAACCATTAAACCTAATAAAGATTTCAATATCCAACCACTTAGCCAAAATCAATTAAGCCTGAAAAATTAACTAAACTAAAAATTACTTACCTGAAACTATTAAAACTACCAAATCAACCAAAAAATAAACTACCACATCTCAAAACCCAATAATTGAACTTAAAAACAATTAAAATCTACCAACCAGTTATCAAAACCTATAAAAAATTAAATTAAGTGAATATGAGAATACCCAGCCAAATTGCTATATAACTACCATTAGAAATATATGTTTTAGTTCTTATATAGAACTGATATTAAAATTTATAAAATTATATTCAAAAATTACATAATAACATTCTGTTCCCAAACTTTATAGAATACTTGTGCCAAGTTTGGTAATTTTTGTTATCTGCTCATGAGATAATACATCCTATATATAAACAAATAAGCAGAATGATCCTTTTGTAAAGAAAAGTATAAGTAAGTGGTAGTTGATACCCAGTTTAAACAAATTGTTTGATAGCTTTAAATTTACCTTATAATCCTATTTAAAGTTTTTTATATTGATAGATGGCTATCAATAAAATTAATATATCAAATTCTATTGAATCAATATAGATTATTAACCACTCAGCCAAAACCAATTAAACATATTGAATTAACTAAAGTATCAACTATTTACCTGAAACCATTGAGCACATCAAATTAACTTTAAATTCACCAACCAACGCCCAGCCAAAACCAATAGTTGAACTTTTAAATAAACAACAAACAAAAACCACCAACCGCTTACAAAAACCAATTAACTTATCAAATCAAACAATCACTAACTGTTTACTAAAACCATTAAACTTATTAATCAACCTAAAACCACCAACCGCTTGCCAAAGCCATTAAAACTATCAAATCAACTGAATATCAAACTTCTCAGCCATAATAATATAGCGATTTGCATCAAAAACATAAGATTTTCACTTGTTACATATAAAACTTTTTATTTTTCTATAAATAACAAAATCCTTTCTTATTGCACATCTACAGTATTTAGTTAATACCTATGTAAAGTTTCATCTTTCTAGGCCTTGTTATTGCTGAGATACAGTGATGAGTGAGTGTTTGAATGAATGAGTGATTGAGTGAGCTTTGTCAAATATATTATAGATTTGTCAGGTAGTAGTTTCTGACAAACATCACATGGCTTGTGTTAGGATTTTATCCATATTCTTGGCCGTCTAGATTACTAGGAATCACTAGGGGATATTCCCAAATGTGAAGTGAATTGAATCAGTTGACCCTGATTTCAGGGTAGCTATGTTCAGGGGATTTTAGGATATTTGCCTGGTCAGATCTATTGGGGATTAACTTTGATGAATGCTTAAGATCTTGTCAGGCAGAGTTGCCAACGAAATAGGGGCATCTGATAGTGATTAACTATCAGGTGTACCTAATGGATTGATCAGGTTTCATCACTGACTGATTGGGAACATGAGGAGTAAGTTGCGAGGTGAGTGATGCTGCCTGCAACTAGAAAATTGATCAGTTGGTTTGTGACCTGCTTTAATGGATAACAAGTCCCATTATTTATTCAGGTCGCTTGCCAAATATGGTTGATTCACTTGGATTGAGAGGAAAACGTTAGGGACACGTTTTCTGACTCTTTCTGTTTTAGGTCTCAAGGATGTCCAATGATGGAATCCTAGCCAGGATGGGGAAAACCATCACTACTGAGATGAGGATAGGTGTTTTAATGGCAACAGCTGCTGTTTCATTGAAGAGGTGTCAACCAAGGGTTGGGCACCAAATCCCCCAATAATTCCCTAGAATTCACCAATAAAGATATAGTTTTTATCTGGTATATAGCTTAAAGTAGTACAGAGTATACATTAGATATACCATCTTAGTAAACTTTATCAGCATTCATTTGTTTTATTCTTTCTCAGGAAGATTATTTGTATGTGCGATAATTGGGAGACTCTTTAAGGAAAAGAGTATTGATCTGAGTGGAGATCCTGAGAAGAAGTGGAATCAAATCAGGGATTGCTGATGACTGTGTCAAACTGGAGAAACCATCAATGGGAATCTAATAGAAGATCAGGTTAGATTGTATGAGGGAACGAATCCCTATTTTGGACATCACAAGTATTTTGAGTAGAAATACTGGCCAATTGTTGAGCAAAGATCTAGTAATTTCATTCAACTACAGATAATAGTCATCATACTATTATCAACCAACTATATCACAACTATACAACGTGGACAAATTGCACAAAAACTGAACCTGTGCAAGTAATAAAGCTTATAAGGGTTATTAGCTGATAATAATCAAACCTATAAATTTTTACAAAGTGGTGCTCACTACAGGGGTGTAGTTGAGTAGAAGAACTTAGAGGGATTTCGTTTAAAGACAAGTTAAGAAAACTATGGATGTAGTTAGCCACCGTTAATCAGAACGCCCTAAACTCAGCAGATCATCAAGAATTCACAGCCTTGGATGAAAGAGTCGCCATGATGGAGGAAGGGATTGATAATGTTTCAAGTTTTAAGAATGAGTTACTAAGGAAAGGAACATTAATGAAGATAGAACGTGAAGTGGATCACATTCATTGGCGTTCATCCAGCTCAGAAGTGGAGCTACAAGTGAAGAAAATTGGAGATACTCAATATTTGGGAAAAGGACTTGCAGCCTAGATATGGAACTAAATAGTTCTGCAAAAAAACCTGTTCCACCAGACATCTATCTGAGATGAAGAGTTTCAGCAGGGCCAACTTGGGTTGAAATTGGGTCCAAAGAAATAGTACAAAGAAACAGCAGGATCAACTCAGGTTGAAATTGGATTCGCTTTAAATTGTCCTGATAAATGAGTGTTTAGATGAGTCATTGGATAAAATAAGAAGCAATCAATTATGATGAGTGGATTGCCATACCAATGAAGATATGAAGTCAAAACAGGAAATGATTGATCCAAGATAGTGGAGAGAATCGGTTGACTCAATAACACTCAATCAATGATCAGAAATTGCTGGAGATGAATATATCAATTCAGATGAAATTGGATGAAGCTAATGAGACCAGAACGACCTGTGTAATTAAGAATGGCCACAAAGGTAAAAAGATTTTTTCAGGAGAAAAATGATATAAACAATTGTTGGAACTGTTGGCTAATGAGATAGGAATATCTAAGCATCAGTTGCCAAAATATGAGATAAAATTATGGCCTGTTGGATGAATAACCAGTCAGTATTGAAGGCCTAAAATATTCAAGAGTATTGCCAAAGTCATCAATTGTAGCCTATATGTGAAGTAACAGCGCTGCTGGTCGTATAGTGAAGGTCAATACTAAAAAATCTGAAATATTGGACCTAAGAGAAAAAAGTTGCATTGTTCCTAGAGGACCTCTGAAATATTGAATGGTTATGTCCTGAGATTTTGGTCAAGTCCCAGAAGAGGACCACTGAACCAAAAAGATGGTTAAATCTTAAGAGGATAAGATTTTGAACCAAGATAACTGGTAGGTCAGAGTTATCTAGGACCCAGTTTGGATGAGGGGGAAAAGAAGGACCTCTGAACCTGTATGTAGGTTACAAGTCCCATTGCAAAAGAAATCAGAAAAAGCTATATTATAGTATAAAATATAAAAAAATTGTTTTTATCTGTCCATGATTTTTGGACCAAGGAAACAATGAAAAATCCCAACGCCCAAACTGAGGAAAGTCCACAATTTTTGACCCTTGATGAGATGGAATTATTGGCCAGAGTAACCAAGAGTATCAACCTATTGGTTGATTGAGAGCAACTCGCTGATCTGATGGAAGGATAGTAAGAGGAGGCGCTCGAATTGTTCAAAAAGTATCAGGAAGTATTCACCCAGGTTGATCATGATTTAGGATGTGCAAGATATGTGATCCACAAGATTGATACCAGGGAAAATTCTCCAATCAGGATGAGACCAATTTGATGGTCAAAGGTGGCTGAAGCGGTAGCGGAAGAAGAAATCTGCAAACTAGTGAAGCATGGGCTTCTAGTTCCGTTGTCAAGTCCCTGGGTGAGTCCAATTCTTATCATAAAGAAAAAGGATGGCTCTAATTGAATGGTGATCAACTACTGAAAAGCTGAATAAGATTATAAGAAAGGATTTGCATCCCCTACCAAGAATTTATGATGCACTAAATTGATTGGGAGAAGTGAAGTATTTCTCAACAATGGATCTGATATTGGGATAGTGGCAAATCGAATTGCCATAAGAAACCCAAGAAAAATGTATTATTATTACCTCACAGGGGCTATACCAACTGACAAGGATGCTCCAGGGTCTATGCAAAGCGCCTGAAACGTTCCAGAGGGCCATGGATGCTTTATTGATGAATTAAAGTTAAAATGCATCCTGGTGTACTTGGACAATATCAATGTGTTCAGTAGGACGTTTACTGACCATTTACACCATCTGGAAGAAGTATTTAAGAGACTACCCATGGCCAACCTGAAGATTAAGCTGAGGAAGTATCACTTCTTCAAGAAAGAGTTGGAATATCTGGGATTTGTAATCAACTCTAGTGGATTTCAGCTGCAAGCCCAGAAGATCAAGACCATAGAACTGATGGCTGTGCTGTAAAGTGTCTGACACATTAAAGTGTTCCTTGGAATGGTCGGATACTATAGAATATTTATTTGGAATTTTGCCAGATTCGTTGAACCATCATTTCATCTGTTGAAGGATTCAAAGAAAGGTTTGTATGGAATGAAGAAGTTCAGGAATCATTTGATGATTTGTGCAAAATCTAATAGGTTCTCCAATTTTGAGATATTTTAATTTCAATTGAGAATTTATTATACAAACTGATGCTTCATTGATGGCAATCAGCACCATAATAAGCCAAGTAGATGAACTTGGGGATGAACATCTGGTGGTGTATGTGAGCCAGACATTCTCAGCTGCTGAGAGGAACTAGACCATAACTGAATGGGAATGCCTTGCAGTCATTTACACCTGTGAGCAGTTTTAGGTGTACATCCACAGAATGCACTTCAAAGTGGTGACGAAACACCTCATTGCATTGGCTGCAAAATTTAAGAGAACTAGAAGGACAACTGGCCCAATGGGCACTAAAGTTACAGGCTTATGATTATGAGATAGTCCATCAAGTGGGGGCTTCTCATCAGAATGCGGATGGCTTATCATGGTTACCAATGGTCCAGATGGTATACCAGCAGGTGGATGAGTTATTTTAGAGAATGGTCAATGAAAAATATGGGGACGAGCCCCAAGAAATCCAAGGTGCACTTTGAAAAGTGATGGAAAACACTGAGACCATGTATGGACAAGTGTTTAAGGCGATTAACGGGAAACAGTTACTATTCCCAAAGCTGTCAGAAAGAGCAGCTATCAATTAAGCCACTCATAGGGTTGTCGGGCATGGAGCTAGAGAAAAATGACTGGCCATATTCACCAGTACTACTACTTGGAGTAATCAATTATGACGTCGCCAACTATCTAGCTTGTTGCATGGAGTGCCAGCTTCACAAGTTACATAAGAATACAACTGGATACTGACTGGTCCTCTCTGGATTTGCCTGGCATACAGTGTCCATCAACCTGATGGGACCACTGACAATGAGCACAGGGGGAGTCAAGTACATAATATTTGCAATTGATCATATGATGAGATGGGTCAAGATGAAGGCCCTGGCAAAAGTGGACGCTACCAGTACTCAAAGTTCATCATGGATCAAGTAGTATACCAACATGAATGCCTGCAGGTCCTGCTTAGCAACAATAGGACAAACTTCATGTCTCATGTGATCCTGTGGTTGAATGAGATAATGGGGATCTGAGGAGTCATAACTGTACCCTACCGGCTGGAGATGAATAGACTGGTAGAATGAGTGAATGGAACGCTGGCCACGACGCTGAGGAAACTGGTTACAGGAAGAACTTCCTCATGGGGAATGTACCTGAGTTTGGTGACATTTGCTTACAATACCAGTCATCATACGGTGATGAGAAAAATGCCATTTGAATTGCTATATGGGAAGAAGGCCGTGTTGCCACTGATTTTATATTCAGTGGTGGAACCAACATCAGGGATGAGTGCCGAGAAGTACCTATTCTGATTGATGAATATCCTGTTCAAAATGCAATTGCAAGCATTTGATACTATGTTGAAGAAAAGGATATGAGAAAATTGACAGATGATAAGAACCTACTGGCCTTATCAGAATATTGAATAGGCAAAAGAGTTGCCTATTGCAATATACATGATTTCAGGTGAAGAAACAAATTGGATGCTTTGTAGTTGGGTCCATTTGAGATTATTGCCAATTTGGTGACAGAAGCCTACTCTGTCATGGTTGGATGACATAATAGTGGGAACTGATGCTAGAGATAAGGCTGGGCAACAGGAGGCCCAGAAGGTGAAACTTCAAGCTCTTCCTAACCTGAAACACATCTTAGATGAACGCTGGGTGCAAGCCAAGCATTCCCAGGTTGATACTAATGGGGTG
Organism: Massospora cicadina; assembly: GCA_022478985.1. NCBI lineage: Eukaryota > Fungi > Entomophthoromycota > Entomophthoromycetes > Entomophthorales > Entomophthoraceae > Massospora > Massospora cicadina. The sequence goes on along the minus strand of JAKSZP010009342.1, from coordinate 32,200 downwards.
CAAAACGCCCAGCCTCTTATCTTGGCCCAGGCACTGAAATGAACGATTTACATTACAAACAAAGATGGTTTGATTTGGTTAATTGGAGAGCAAGGGTTTAAATCCTGTTCAAGTTATAAAATTTTAAGTTTTGGGTAAAATACAGCTTCAAGCAATTACTTGAGTGAAGGCACTTTCAGTGTATTTTACCAAAACGGATGGAAGCATCTGTTTATTGGAGCGTCAAGGCTTAGGCGCACTTCTGCAGAACCTGATTTTCTTCAGCCCATTTTAAATATGGTTTTTGTGACCAACATTCCTCGTTGGTTGACTTTTTTAAATAAAAATACCCGTTATTTTACGTTTTATTTATGGTTCCTTGGGCTAACTTGGTGGCAGACCTCTTCGGGAGGTCTTCTACTATGTGGGCCACTACCTTATATCGCAATTTACTAAAATCCCAGGTGCTCCCTTGAGCCACCCAGGTCCCCTCCAGATCGAGACACCCAAGCCCCCTGACGCCAATTTACATTTGATTATGGACTCCCTCTGGGGTCCACTCAAGCTGTTATATTCCTCAATTACCTGGTACTATATGTTGCGCTCTACACCCTTGCCTGGGGTACCTTTTTCACAGGCACCATTTGAGGTGCCTTCTTTCCCTTTCTCCTAACAGCTAGTTCCCTAGCAATGTGGGTTTACATCCCACATCACCTTGCTGGGAATAAGAGAGTTACAGACACTATCTTGACATTAATCAACAAACCTTTTTATTATACGTGCATAAGAAATATCCGTGTGGGACTTTCATTATTAATAAATTGGGTGCACTGGCCATTTGTCACTGCCACGTTGGTGATCACCACAGTTTTCTCATTTGGTTTTGTATTAGTGCATCTCAGCGTCATTCTTGCAACTACCAATTGGAAAGTGCCCACCCTTCCTGCTCATACCTGGTGGTCTCAGACTTTTTGCAATCCTAATGTCATGATTCTCAACCTTTCTCCCGAGATTTACTCAAAAATTCATCAGGCCATAGCTTCCCTTGAGCCAAAACCCTTGTTAGGGAAAAAATAATTCGTCTAGTTCGCGTCCGCTTTTGTGAGGAGTGGATCTGTTGTCCCAGTTGTCTCCTGAGGCGGGTGACTGGGTTTTTGCGGTACTCCACACAGCTGCTCTTGTGGCAAGCAATAGAGGGTTTGGAGAAGGTCTTGGAGCAGAATCAACCTGATGAAGCATCCCTCCATTCCTTCTTCAAGTTCTTTTCTCTGCATCAACTGGGTCAGCTGATGAAAGCATACTTGAGTGAATTCTGTGAAAAAGCCCAGGCTTTGCCATTAACTGATGAGGTTAAAACATCATTTCTCTATTTGACCTTGGACATATTGATGCGAAACTCCTCAATTTGGCAGTCGCCTTCTTCCAATTTTGATCATCTTGTCAAAACCCTTTGGGTTAGTTTCTCCACCCCAACCCAGAAGGGGCCAGGTAATTTGGCCATCATTGGATAAAATCATATAAATATGGGAGCCAAAAAGTTGCGCGCGCCTCTTAAAATGAGGGAATCTTATCCTTCTAATCCTTCTACTTCTTCTAAATTTGGAACTGTACAGGGGTCTAGCCCTGAGAATGAATTAAAGGTTTTGGATGATTCCACCGCGATGATGTCACCCATGGTCATCCCTATAAATATTGCGTCCTCAACTAGTGATATTTCCTTGCATTTTGAGATGCTTCCCACTGATTTCCTCCCCATCTTGGTGGAAATTGGGAACATCAAAGGGTCCAAACCCAAATTTCTCAAAAAAAAGAATCTGTTATCATTTTTCTCCCCAACATGTTTCTGAGGTGCATGCTGAGGCATCAGTTTTGGGCTTGGGGGTGATGGCCCTGGATAGCGATGCACACTGAACCCTTGGAATGAGTGTTGGTTTGTTAGAGCCAGAAAACGCGTTTTATAACGTTAATGATCTATCCCAAACCAAACCGTTTGTTTGCTCATATGGTCTGGATGAGGACCCTATTTTGGTATATCAGATTAGTCCTGAGAACCCTCGTTTGACCCCTACCATGATTAGGGGTTCTCAGGAAGTGGAAAAGGAACTTCGTTATAAATATAAAGATGTATATGCACCTGCAGAGGGTGTGGTGGGATATGTGGCCTCAGTAGTAAGCGTGGCCCACTATCCCTCCCCCTTCTATGAAACCAAAACATACCCTGATGGCTTGTTCAAGCCAGAGGAAGAATTTACTGGTGAGTTGATGGCGTTTTCTGCGTTGAATGAATCCCATTCTGGATACTTCTTGTTGACTGCTACCCTTACATCCTCTTATGGAAAGTTCAGCACAACTATTTTGGTGGATACTGGTGCCTCAAAAAATTTTATTGACCAAATCCTTGCTGACTACCTTGAGTTGAGTTACTCACCAGGTGATATGGTTGGGGGTGGGGCTTCTCAAGGTATCCTCACACTGAACATAATGAAGTCAGTCGATTTCCAGGTAGGTTCTTATCTATTGTCTGACCAGTTTTAAGATATCAAAAACCTCTTGTTCCCCATTATTTTGGGTGTTGAGTGGTGGCGGAAGTTTGACGTCAGAGCAAATTTGAAAGAAAACGCTTTATCCTTGGCTTTGACAAATGGTCACCAGTTGATTGTTCCCTTGTCTGAGGATAACATCCAAGGCAAGTTACCCCATTGGCCCAATGTTCCCAGTCCATATCTTGCCCCTTTACTGAAGCCCACTGTGGGAATTTCCTTACCTTCCTGTTTGGAGGAGTTGGCATCTTCTTTTGATGTAGCTTCAGCTAGTAAACTACCAGAACATTCTGAGTTTGATTGTAAATTTAAACTCACTGTGGATCTGGTGCGTATTTCTTCCCCCATATACCCATTGACTGTCCGGGAGGAAGAGGTTTTAGATGTATGGGTAAAGGAGCAGTTGGCCAAAGGTGCCATCTTTCAGCGTACCTCTCCTGTTTGCTCCTCACTTCTCTTTGTGGATAAGGCTGAGGAACTTTATGTCCGTGTGTGTCAATTATGGAAATTTAAATAATGTGATTTTACCCAACCTCCATCCCATCCCTTTAGATTCCCAGATTGCACGCTATGTGGAAAAGGCAAAAGATTTCCAAGTTGGACTGCCTCAATGCATTCAATCAAATCTGGATAAAGAAGGGCTAGGAGGGGATACCGCATTCTGTACCAGAAAAGGGATTTTCCAGTTCCGGGTTATGCCCTTTGGGCTTAAGAATGCCCCTGCCATCTTTCAACGCCGCATTGAGGCTGCGTTGGGAGACTTGTTGGGGGTATGTGCGGTTGCCTACATAGATGACATTCTGGTGTTTTCCCCCAATCAGGAGTCACATGCAGTACACCTTTGAAAAGTAGTGGAGAGATTGAGGGCCGCTTGCCTTACCCTCAAGGTTAGTAAATGCGAATTCTTCAAGTCCCAGGTTACTTTTCTGGGCAATGTCGTTTTTGACCAGGGCCATATGATAACTCTAGACAAAGAGAAGGCTATTCGTGAGCGTTCTACCCCCACCTCTGTCAAGGAACTGAGGAGCTTTTTGGGGACGTGTACGTTCCTCAAGAAGTTCACACCCAATCTCTCCGAGGTGGCAGCTCCCTTATATTAGGCCAGCGGTGCCAAGTTGCTTCAGTGGTCCCCCATTTTAGAGGATGCTTTCCAAGCGGTGAAGTGCACCTTGTTATCCACATCCATCCTTCGCCATGTTGACCCTGCCAAGGAGTTCATTGTGTCCTCGGATGCTTTCAACTTTGCCATTGTGGCTGCCCTGTTACAGGTGGGTGAAGATGGGTCTTAGCATCCAGTGGGATAATTTTCTAGGAAAATGTCTCTGCATGAGTTAAACTACGCCGTATATGACAAGGAGTTATTAGCAGAGGTGGAGGAGCTGATTTATTGGCGTCACCACTTACATGGCTCCTCCCAACCATTCTGGGTTCGCACAGACCACCAAGCCTTGTTTTACTACCGTGCTCCACATGTTCTAACACCACATCAGATCCATTGGCATGAGACCCTTGCCCTATTTACATTTTCCTATGAGTTCACCAAGGGCAAGGAGGATGGTTTGGCGGATGCTTTAAGCTGCAACCCTGCTTTGGCTCCCAATCCAAAGGAGGTAGAGATTCACAACACCTGGTTGATGATTCCACCGAGCATGATTCTGCATCAACTTCTGAAGTCCATGGTACATACGCCAGCGCTCATGCCTCTGGAAAATGCAGCAGAATATAGTATGTTTAGAAAGGTAGTTCTTTCTCAGCCGTTATCAGCTGAATATGCTGTTGTTCTCTCTAAGAGCGCCCTGAATCAGGAGGACTTATCCAGGGGTTATCACAGGAAGGATGAGATGGTGTGGTTTCAGGGGCGCCTATGGGTTCCTGCTGGACCACTGCGCCTGGAAATCATCCAGGACCATCATGAAGGAATCACTGTTGGTCATCCTGGGAAAGCAAAGACCTTGGAGTTGATACGACGCACTTACAATTGGAAGGGCTTTCCTGTTCAGGTAGGGCGGTACTGTAAAGAGTGCCTGATCTGCAATCAAATGAAACCCAATCGGCAACCTTTAGCAGGGTTGCTGGTACCAATCCAAAAGGCTGAAGGGCCCTGGACTTCCCTATCAGTGGATTTCATTGTGGAGTTACCCGTTTCAGATGGTTATGATGCAATCATGGTGGTGGTGGACCGCTTTACAAAGTTCGCCCACTTTATTCCTTGCAGAACAACTATAACTGCTGCTGAAATGGCCAGGCTCTTCGTCGCCCTTGTATTTGCGCTTCATGGGGTTCCTCAAGAAATCATTAGTGACCGGGGACCCCAGTTCACCTCCATCTTTTGGGAAGAGTTGTGTAAAACTTTTCAGATTCGCTCCTGCCATTCAACTGCTTATCACCCCCAATCATATGGGCAGACTGAACGAGTGAACCAGTGCTTGGAACAATTTCTGCGTTGTTACACCACCGCAGACCATTCAGATTGGGTTCCTCACCTTCCCATGGCCCAGTTTAGCTACAACAACACTTTGCATTCATCAATTGGTTGTTCTCCCTTTTTTGCTAACCATGGCTTTAACCCTGCGTTTAACATTGAGCCCAGCTGTGGTTCCAAAGTGGAAGCGGTGCTGGACTTTGCTAAGACTCTCAAGAAGGTCCATCAGGGGGTGTCCACAAGCTTGGAGGCGGCTATGCTGGTTTATAAGGAGAATGCCAATGGAAAGCGCCGAGTGGGTCCAGACTACAAGGAAGGGGATCTCCTTATGCTTGATGCTTGCAACATCCCTATCAAGCAGCCATGAAAAAAGCTGGGTCCAAAGAGGATTGGTCCTTACCGTGTAGTTAGAAAGGTGGGACATGCCTCATACTAGTTGGATCTTCCCTCCACGTTTCAGATCTTCTCCATCTTACATGAAAGTAAGTTGACATTGTTTGAGGGCCCTCCTCCTGTGACTCCCGAGGCTTATCTTGTGGATGGGGCACCGGAATGGGAAGTGGAGGAAATAGTAGCCTCCCGCCAGGTTAAGCGACACCTTGAGTACCTGGTATCCTTGAAAGGGTTTGACGCAGCAGAGAACAGTTGGGTGTCAGCACAAGTTTGTGTACATGCCCAAAACCTGATTGAATCATTTCATAATTGTTTCCCTGAGGCTGCATGATCTCAGCCTAAGCTGGCCGTTGCTGCTATGAAGTTGCCACAAGCACATAAGAACTTCTCCTTAGCAAACGCCCCTGGAGGGGGTGGAGCCCAAGAAGGAGGAAAGGGTAATGTCATGGTTGGATGACATAATAGTGAAAGCTGATGCTAGAGATAGGCTGGGTGACAGGAGGCCCAGAAGGTGAAACTTCAGGCTCTTCCTGACCTGAAACACACCTTAGATCAACACTGGGTGCAAGCCAAGCATGCCCAGGTTGATACTAATGGGGTGCAAAACGCCCAGCCTCTTATTTCAGCCCAGGCACTGAAATGAACGATTTATGTTACAAACAAATACGGTTCAATTCAGTTGATTGGAGAGCAAGGGTTCAAATCCTATTCAAGTTATAAAATTTTAAGTTCAGGTAAAATACAGCTTCAATCAATTACTTGAGTGAAGGCACTTTTGGTGTATTTTACCAAAACAGATGGAAGCATCTGTTTACTGGAGCGTCAAGGCTTAGGCGCACTTCCGCAGAACCTGAATTTCCCTGACCCACTTTAAATATGGTTTTTGCGACCAACATTCCTCATTGGTCAACTTTATTAGATAAAAATACCCGTTATCTTACGTTTTATTTATGGTTCCTTGGGCTAACTTGGTGGCGGACCTCTTCAGGGAGGTTTCCAACTTTTGGGGCCACTACTTTATATCACAATTTACCAAAATCCCAGGTGCTCCCTTGGGCCGATCAGGTCCCCTCCAGATTGAGGCACCCAAGCCCCCTGACGCCAAGTTACATTTGATTATGGGCTTCCCTCTGGGGTCCACTCAAGATGTTATGTTCCTCACTTAACTGGTACTATATGTTGCGCTCTACACCCTTGCCTGGGGTACCTTTTGCACAGGCACCATTTGAGGTGCCATTTTTCCCTTTCTACTAACAGCTAGTTCCCTAGCAATGTAGGCTTGCACGCACATCACCTTGCTGGGAACGAGAGAGTTACAGACACTCTCTTGACATACTCCATTAAGAATCTCTTGGATGGAAGAGTAGTAAATTGGTACATGCTAAGAATTTGAAGCAATGGATCAATAAAAAATAACAAAAAAGGAGTTCCCAAAGGACCGCTGAACCTTTTAAGATGGTTATGTCCTAATGATTAGGTCAAGTCCAAAAATGACCTCTAAACCAATCTAGATTGTTAATTCCAAAAAAGGACATCTGAATCATATAGAACTGGTAGGTCTAAGAATACCTAGGATCCAGTTTGGGGGAAAAGAATAAAAAAGATGGGCTGCTGAACCAAAACAAGGTCAAGTCCCATGGAAAAAAGAAAAAAATAAAAGATTGATAAAGATATGTGAAAAAATTTATAAACCCTCATATAAAAAACTGATATATTTTTATAATTTTTATTTTCTTATTAATTATCCTCGATTTGGGGATGATTCTGCCTATGTCGCCTTGTGGGGGAGGGAGGATGGATCGCTGTAGGAATTAATAACCCATCAAAATCTATTTGAGATCAGACACTAGTGAGGGCTAGACCTACACAAAACCAAGTTCATTGAGCGGACTCAGATACCTGTAAGAAAGCAACTAGGGGAATGGAAATTGAGATGTCAGAAGAAGCTAATGTGATACCCCAGAGCGGGGAGGGAAGCAACAGTATAGGAAGAGGCAGTTGGCGAACAACCCTGAGTAATCCCAATATGGTACCAGAGCTGGAAGATTAGTCTTGAGCGCTTGCCAATGGGCTTCAGCAAGAACACTGGACATATAGGCTGGCAGCAAACAAGGAATGCTAGATGGGGGTTGCCAAAATTATGCCCCTTATTAAAGCCATCAGTGCAAGATACCGATGGGATGCACCAGAAACGAAATAGTCAATTAAGGATCGAATGGCATCCTACAAGCAATGACTATAAGCTTCTCAAAAGCTGAAGCAGAAGGAGCGATGGAAGCTAAAAGAGGCTGGAAGCTTTGTGGCCCAACTTTAAAGAACTTGGCCAGCAAAGCAAAGAGCATAAGTGGTGATATTTTGATCTAGAATGTTCTCAAGATTGGAAGAATTCAGCGCTATGGATAAAGCCTCAGTGTCTTGGGCCCTTAATTCTGCATAGGGGAGCTTGAAATGAATGCTGTTGCTGATGGTGAGTTCAGTGGCCAAGATAGCTGGCTTGTAATACTGTCTGAATCAGAAGAGGAACTCAGGAAGCAAGTCCAACCCAGTCAGAAAGGAATAATTAAGAGCAAAGGGCATTATTTCAGGAGTATCCAGATGATGTTTGGCGCATCTACAAAAGAAGCCAAATCCAGGAGAGTTTCAAAATCTAATTCTGAAATCGACAACAGAGAAAGAATCATAAGCAAGTCATATAAAATGATTGCAAGCCTGGTTTCAGAAGGATTGGTTACCATTTCCAGTAGTTCCACAGAAGGACTAGCTGCTAGTGCCAGACTGGGCGTATGAGTCCTGGAAGTACCATAGAATAGGTTCCATCATGCATCCTGACTCATCTAGGAAGAGCCTAAGATCTTGGTCAGACAAACTGTTTAGAAGCTGTTAATACTGTGACTCAGAATTTGACATATAAGCTGGATGAGAGGGGAGATGTTGGACTTATATAATAGTTAACATTATGCACTCTAAAATCAATTAAGCTCCATTTTTGGAGAAATTAATCTCAAAATTGATGGGATAAGCTCTCCAAAAATATTAAGAATGATATTAGTAAAGAAATTATGAGAAGAAAAATAACAAGGGCGTACATAATAGAGCATTCCCAATTAAGCCACAAAATAAACATTGATTGCAAGAGTCTCCTGTTAAAGATGATGAGAAAATCGGGAAATTGAGGAATCCAGACCAAGAATCCTAAATATGACAGCGGGCCATATGCCCTGACAGGGAAAAAACTGGATCCTGGGATTAATATTGTTACAAGTAAATTGATTAGCCAAGCATGACAGTAGATTGTTAGGACTGCTCTCTTAGTAGGTGGTAGTGAGGAGGAAGAGGAAAAGTTTAAGTCTAGGGGAACGTACCCTGTGTGTCAATTGGGCCCTCTTCCTGTTTCCAAGCAAAAAGGCTTAAAAGAGTGTGGCTGTACCCCTCATCACCCAGGATAATCTTGCCCAAATGGTAGATGAGCGCTGGGTAACAGCTCTCCCTCTTTGGATTCCTCCCCCAGTGCCCACACTCACCTCTCCCAAACTTGTATGCCTGATAAGGGGAATTTGCGCTGAAATTGCTGAAATGAAGTCAATCAGTCCAAAAACAAGTGAAAATGAGCCCAATGATTGGGATCCACATAGTTGAAAAGGAATGAAGATTGACTCATTAGCTGGAATTGCTGACAGTTTTGATTTGGTCAACACCTCAATCATCAAAATTAACCCCCTCCCAAAATTGTTAGGGATGACCCCCAATGTGCAGGTAGCAGCATCAAACACCATCGGCAATAGTTCAAAGCTCCCTTCCAGCCAATTGAGCATTGCAGCAAATGCAACGCTTTTACCCAAATGAATGGCCCAGCGACTGGCACAGGCAGGTTGGGCATCCTGAACGTGTTCCTAACCAATTGGGGCCACCCCTACATGGGGTGGCCTTGGGGAATTTCCGTTGCTTGTCAGGCTAGATGCCATCACGCCAACTGCCAGAAATGCAGTCGAGTCTCAGTTTGGGCATTTGAGGTTGAATTGACAGCGACTCTGCATGCCACTGAATTCTTCAATGCCAGTTCCCAGTGAACTTATCTGCCCCCATTCCCAAATAATTCGCTGGTTATGTCAAACTTGAGGGACCTGATCCCGGCTTGTTTCCTCTCCAATCAAGCACTATTTAATCAGTTGCATTGCACTGAGAAAATTGTTGGTCACTTTCTTCTTGAAAATTTTCCATTAAAAACCTTCCCAAAATTTAGTTTTTTATGTTGAAATTAAGCCGCCTTTTCCACTGAAACTCTCACACCCTTCAGGGTTAGTTGCCGTGTTTGTCTGGTATTCTATTATGTGCCTATATGAGATTCTGGCTCACTTGCAGCCTTTGGTGGAACTCCTTTCCAGTTTCATATCCGTCATACCAGCAGCAGTGCCTCTAGCATTCTGGTTTCCCATTTGGGTGCTCTGGCACCTAGGCTGGCAGGCTGGTCTAATTCTTACTTGCTGTTTTCCTGACATAATTGACCAACCATTATCTTTAACCATTTCCCCTTTCTCATAGATTTTGGCGTAGCAACGGCCCCTCCTTTTCAACTGAACCAGGTTGTGAAGAAGAATTTCCCTGTCCACAATAGTCCAGTTAAGCTCAAAACTTCAAACCCACACCCCATAGTTGCCACGGCTATTTTGCCCATGTCAGTAGGATCTGACATCCTACTTGCAACGAATTTACCCCTATAAGAGCCTAGCAGTTTCCTCTGACCCCACTACTAGCTCTTCGGTATCACTGGATTCATCCACAACTACCAATAAAGAGAACTTCGCTTACTTCTTATTACCCATGAAGATTAGTGTTGGGCCCCATCACGTCTCCTTTGAGGCCCTGGTGGACACCGGAGCTGCAGGTAATTTTATGAGTGTAGAACTGGCCCAGCATTATAACTTGACCTGGATGCAGGCCCTTTAGTGATGGTTGCGTCGTCATCCTCCCAAATCTCATACCTGGTTCGCTGACCAGTCACATTTTCAATACACCATTTTAGCTTCTGAGATAGCTTTTCTGCTATGCCAAACTTGGTGTTTCCGGTGATCTTAGGAGTGGGATGGTTGCGCCAGCAACATGTCAAGATCCACCTGGAGTCTAACATGCTGTCATTCGTTAATGATCAACTGGAGGGTAGATTTCCCCTAATTGACACTCTTAAGAAAGCTCAAGGTCGCAGTTCTATCACTTCCCTCGTCTCTCCTGAAGGCATACCGTCCAATTTTCTAGAAAGTTTAATGCGCTATCAAAGCATTTTCGACCCTGAAAAGGTGTATTGTCTGCCTCCTCACACTAGATTTGACTGTGGATTTCGTACAGTGGTGGAGTTGGTGAATATCAACTGCCCGTTGTATTCCCACACAGCAGAGGAGGAGGTTGCGCTCAACACTTGGTTGGACAATATGCTGAAAAAGGGTTGTTATTTAAGGAGACATCGCCAGTCGCGTCTCCCATCATCTTTGCTAAAAAAGCCAATGGTTCCCTCCACCCCTGCGCGGATATGGACACTTAAATAAAGTCACGTTTTCCAATCCCTACCCCCTGCCTTTAAAGAAGACGATAAGCCAAGCAATTGCCAAATCTTGGGTGTTTTCCAAACTGGATCTTGTCAAGACTTTTAACAAGATTTGGGTAAAGAAAGGGCAAGAATGGTTAACAGCGTTCTGGATGAAGTGAGGCATTTTCCAATTCCGCGTAATGCCCTTTGAACTGGAGAATGCTCCCGCTATGTTTTAACGTATGATCAACAATGTACTGGGTGACCTCCTGTTAACTTGCGCGGTCGCATATATTGATGACATTCTGGTTCACTCCCTGACTCCAAACAACACGCTATTGAATTGTAAACAGTCATGGCCGCCTTGCATAAGGCAGGCTTGTTTGTTAAGCCTTCCAAATGTGAATTCTATAAGAAGGAAGTTACCTTTCTCAGGAAACTCATCCTTAAAGATGGCTATGCGATTCCTTCTGATAAGTTAGATGCTATCTGTGAATGGCCAACTCCAACAACCCAGAAACAGTTATGGAGCTTCTTGGGAACCATCATTTTTAAAAGAACTTTTCCAGGCACTTTCCTAGCTTGCTGCCCCTCTAAAGCCCCTTACAGGGAAAAATGTAACATTCCGCTGGACGCCTGAATGCCAACAGGCGTTCAAACTGATCAAAGAGGTGTTTCTATCCCCTCCTATTTTGAAACATGTGGTTCCCGCCAAGCCATATATCATTGCATGTGATGCCTCCTTGGTATCAGTGGGAGCGGTGTTACTCCAAGAGCACTATGGCTCAGAACATCCAGTCACCTATTTTTCCCAAAAGTTTACCTCTACAGAGCAGTCTTGAGCCATCTATGACAATGAGTTGGCTGCCATAGCATGGGCATTAACTCATTGGAGGTACCTGTTACAGGGTGCTCAACATGAGTTAATGGCCAGCATGGATCACCAGGCTCTCTTGTATTTTTGAAAACCCCATAAATTGGCACACCGGCAAGCACAAACATATTGGGACTTGTCCAGTTTTAATTTCAAATGTGAATTTGTAAAAGGTGCACTTAACATACATCCTGATTTCCTCAGCTAAAACCCCGCCCACTGTCCCAAAAATTCAGATGTTTTGGATCTCATTGTATTATTCCCACTGCCCAGATTTTGTCAATTGTTCCCCCCATCATCTCTTCTGCTGCCCTTTCCCCTGATGACCCACTTATTGCTCAGGTCTTAGCTGGTCAAATGACTTGCTTCGAAGGGGTGGAGTTATTTATTCAATTGACCCTTCAAAATCATAAACACTCTCTGTACTCCTTGGTGGAGGAACTCATCTATTTTAGGTTGAGAATTTGGGTTCCCCCTCTTTTCCGAGCTGAGGTATTTTGTGCAAATCATGACTCTCTCACAATCAGCCATCTGGGCAACAAAAATGCATTGAACTGATTAAGTGAACCTATAACTGGGTGGGCTTGACAAAGGAAGTTCTGATTTGGATCATCGATTGTGTTACCTGTGCTTGGGCAAAGTCAGACCGCTCAGGAAGGAAGGATTCCTACACCCATTACAACAGGTGGAGGGTCCATGGACGTTGGTGTCTGTGGACTTTATTGTCAAACTCCCCTGTTTTAATGGGTTCATGGAAGTGATGGTGGTGGTTGATTGCTTCACAAAATTTTCCCTTTTCATTCCCTGTACTTCTGCGATCATGTCTGAATAGACCGCTCAGCTATTCATACGCCATGTGTTCTCAATATATGGTCTCCCACAGGAGATCATCAGTGACTTTGGACCCCAATTTACAGCGCGATTTTTAGATTAAGCTATTATCCATCCTAAAAATCACCCCCTGTCGCTCCACTGCTTACCACCCACAGTCCAACAGGCAAAACAAGTGGGTTAACCAAATTTTTGGAACAGTACATGCGCTGTTACGCTTCAGCCGCCCAGGATACTTGGGCAGATGACCTCCCTCTCACCCAGTTCACTTATAACAATGGTACTCACGCCTCTAAGGGGTTTTCTCCCTATGAGGCAATGTTGGGTTATAAACCATCCTTTTCAGTTGGTCTATGTATACACCCAGAGGTTCCTGCTGCCGCAGACCACGTTGAGCACATCCATTTGACCCAGTCCTTGGTCTGAAAGCACCTTTCAAAGGCTATTGATAATTATAAATGGTTTGCAGATTGCAAATGGCTCCCAGATCATGATATCGCGGTGGGCTCTCACGTCATGTTGGACACCTGCCATCTTCAGATGCTGGTACCGTCCCAAAAGTTTGCAAGCAAATGTTTGGGTCCCATCTGGTGGAGGAAGACTTGGGCAATGGCGCTTTCCAGTTGAAACTGCCAGCTCATTGGAAACAGCATCCCGTCTTCCATGTGTCTCTGTTGTCCCCTTCAAGGGGATCATCCCCATGGAACCTAAACCTATTGTGATAGAGGATGTGGAGGAAGCCGAGGTGAGAACATCTTGGCATCCCGCAAATCCTGGCGGTCAGTACAGTATTTTGTGGCTTGGAAAGGGTATCTGGCCTACAAGAACAGCTGGGTTAAGGCTCGCGATTGCACTAACTTCATGGAGCTAATTTGTGCATTTCACGAATCTCACCTCAATGCCCCATTCCCCCCAAAAGGTCACAATAGTCATGGCGATCAAATTACCCAAGGCTCACAAAAATGTGGCCCTGGTGCAATTTTCTGGCAGTGGTTCCCTTCCTTTGGAAAAAGGAAAAGGTAATGTAAGTCCAGGGGAACGTCCCCTGTGTGTGATTGGGCCCTCTTCCTGTTTCCAAGCAAAAAGGCTCCAAAGATGGTGGCTGTACCCCTCATCACCCAGGGTGATTTCGCCCACATGGTAGATGAGCGCTGGGTAACAGCTCTCCTCTTTGAATCCCTCCCCTGGTGCCCACACTCACCTCTCCCAAACTTGTATGCCTGATAAGGGGAATTTGCGCTGAAATTGCTGAAATGAAGTCAATAAGTCCAAAAACAAGTGAAAATGAGCTAATGATTGGGATCCACATAGGTGAAAAGGAATGAAGATTGACTCATCAGCTGGAATTGCTGACAGTTTTGATTCGGTCAACACCTTGATCATCAAAATTAACCCCCTCCCAAAATCATCAGGGATGATCCCCAACGCGCAGGTAGCAGCAACAAACACCATCGTTGATATTTCAAAGCTCCCTTCCAGCCAATTGAGCGTTGCAGCCAACACAAAGCTTTTAACTGAACAAATGGCCCAGCAACTGGGCACGGGTGGGTTGGGCATCCTGAACCCATGTCTAACCAATTGGGATCACCCCTATGTTGGGTGGCCTTGGGGGATTCCAATTGCTCATTGGGCCAGATGCCGACATACCAACTGCCAGAAATGCAGTCAAGTCTCAGTTCAGGCATTTGAGGTTGAACTGACAGCGACTCTGCCTGCCACTAAATTCTTCAATGCCAGTTCCCAGTGAACTTATCTGCCCCAAACCCAAATAATTTGCCAGTTAGGTTGAAAATGAGAGACCTGATCCCGGCTTGTTTCCTCTCCAATCAATCACTATTTAATCAGTTGCATCGCACTGAGAAAGTTGTTACTCAATTTTCCTTCTTTAAATTTTATTAAAAACCTTCCCCAAAATTTAGTTTTTTTATGTTGAAAATTAAACCGCCTTTTTCCGCCAACACTCTCACACCCTTCAGGGTTAATGGAACGTGTTTGTCTGGTATTCTATTATTTGCCTGTATGAGATTCTGGCTCAAAGCAGCCATTGGTGGAACTCCTTTCCAGTTTCATATTCATCATACCAGCAGCAGTGCCTCTGGCATTCTGGTTTGCCAATCAGGTGCTCTGGCACCTAGGCTGGAAGGCTGTTCTGACTCTTACTTGCTGTTTGCCTGACAAAGAGAGCTGCATTCCAAAGGTCATCCCAAGCAGCGTTGAGTATTGGTGATCATACTCTACTGAGCAAAAGAATATTCAATCAAGTGTCCAAAGTGGTGTTCTCCTGCCCCATCCTTTTCTCACTGGAAATCTTGGTAAGAGGGGGATTTGTTGGGATTTTTGCCCATATTCCCAGCTGGCTAGATTACCAGAAATTGTAGGGGATAATTCCCTATTGTGAGGTAGATTTAAAATCAATTGACAATGATTGCGGGGTAACTATGTTTGGGGGATTTTAGGTTATTCACCTGGTCAGATATGTTAGGATTGATCCAGAAAAATGCTCAAGATCTCATCGGGGTAGAGTTTCTGACAAAATAGGGGCATCTGATAGTGATTAACTGTCAGGTGTACCAATTGGGATTGGTCAGGTTCATCACTGACTGATTGGGAATGTAAGGAGTAAGTTGAGACTTGAGTGATGCCGCCTGCAACTAGCAAATCAATGAGTTGGTTTATAACCTGCCTTAATGGGCAACCTGTCCCATTACCTAAGCAGGTCGTTTGCCAAATATGGTTGGTTCACTTGGATCGAGAGGAAAGCGTTAAGAACACATTTTCTGACCTTTTCTGTTTTGGGTCTCAAGGATGTCCAACAATGGAACCCTAGCCAGGATGAGGAAACCCATCGCTGCTGAGATGAGGATGGGTGATTCAACAGCATTGGCTGCCATTTCATTGAGGAGGTGCCAACCAAGGGTTGGGCACCAAATCCCCCAATAATTCCCTAGAATTCACCAATAAAGATATAGTTTTTATCCGGTATATAGTTTTAAGGAGTACAGAGTATACAGTAGATATACCATCTTAGTACACTTTATCAGCATTCATTTGTTCTATTCTTTCTCAGGATAATATTACTGTATGCAATAATTGAAAGACTCTTTAAGTAAAAGAGCAAGGATCTGAGCAGAGATCCAGAGAATAGCGGAATAAAATCAGGGTTTTGCTGCTAACTGTGTGTCAAACTGGAGAAACTGTCAACGGGAATATAAGAGAAGATTGTGTTAGATGGTATGAGGGAATGAATCCCTATTTCAAGACATCACAAGTATTTTGAGCGGATATACTGGACAAGCGTTGGGCCGAGATCTAGGACTTCCATTCAACTATGGTTAATAGTCATCATACTATTATCAACCAATTATATGAACAACTATACAATGCGGACAAATTGCACAAAAACCAAACTGTGCAAGTAATAAGCTTATAGGGGTTATTGGCTGATAATGATCAAGTCTATAAATTTTTACACCTTGTCTGAAGGTTAATTCATGTCTGAACTTACTTGAACTTGATCTTCCCTACATTTCACTTGAAAATTGGGAGTATGTAGCTCCAGAGGAATCTTTTATGGGCTCAAAAAATGACAGTACTAGTCTTGACTGAGTTGATGGAATATACAGGGCCATGTAAGTATATCATTTGGTAGGGGACAAACCATAATACATCAATTTTTTAAACTATCTCTCCAGGTCAGTAAAGGTAGAATTGCAATAAAATCCCAATTGATACTAAGTCATGAGGGGATTCTTAACATTGGCTTCTTATATTTCCTTTATGGTAGTAGTTTCTATGTATTTGGATACCAAAGCCTGCAATCTGCATATTTCTTTAGTCAGTCTCCTCATGGCTATATTGGCAGTGTTGGGGTAGTGGTTTCTAAAATTGGTTGCACAATAGAAGATAACACCATTCATTGGTTTTAGAGAGCCTTGAACAGGGACATCCTAACAATTTGGTAATAGCTTACTAATAAGCCATTTGAGCCCTATGTAGATATTATTTTATTGATAATTTCTTTTTTAACATTTTGTGGAGGATAGAGATGAGGTACCATTAGCTGCCTTTATGACCCCAATAGTGAATGATGACAGGGGGCCTTAAAGGCTTAGTACTTCCCCATTAGTGATTTTAGTTTGGTCATAAACTTGGGATACAAAATTTACTTCATCTTTGGACAGGATTGCTTTTTGGCTGCCATGCCAGGTAAAGACTTTTTAAGAAATAGGTTAGTGGCCTTGGCTGTGGAGGAGACTACTGATATGGCCTCAGCCCACTTTGTAAAATGATCAATGGCTAAGATAATATAGGAATGCCCATACATGGAGGTAGGTAGAGTGCTGATGACATCAATACTGAGATTGATAAAAGGCAAAATAAGACCTTCAACTTGGTGTTGGTAAATTATGTTAGAAGAGCCTTTTTAGCGCAGAGTTTTCAGGATTCAAGGACTTTATGAATATAATTGAGCATGCCTTCCCAGTAGTATTTTTTAGCCGCTGATAGGTTTTCCATAGAGTGCCATGCCCAATGTAGTATGTGCCTCTATAACAGTCAAGGTTTAGCTGAAGGGCAGACATAATGTAACCAAGTCATCCCAACTTATTTATAGGATAGTCATTCTTTGATTTGGGTCTGATTAGTCATTTGTCTAAGCTGACTTGAATTTCTGGGGGCTTTCAATCCCACATCATGGGTCATTCTATCAATCTAAATGCAATCTCATTTGGATGCATAAAAAGGTGATTTTAGTAAATAAGGCAATCTATCATCATTTTGATGGATAGTCTCAGACTGTGCACAATAGTAAATCGTAGTTTTGTAACTCAAGAGTCCATTTTGCAAGTTGACTGTCAGAATCCTTCATTTGCAGCAACCATCTTAATTATAATTTATCAATTATTTCTATGAAGTATTTTTCATATAGTTAGTGGCATAAATGTTTAATGGCCAACAGCACAGCCAAGCAATCCCATTTCGTAACACAATAATTTCTTTCCACCTTAGTCAGAATTTTACTGTAGTAAACAATAGAATTTCTACCTTAGTTAGATTTGGGTTGAGCCAATATAGCTCCAACCGCAACATCATTGGCTTTGAAAAATAAGAATTTTTGAACTCAGGATGAGTTAACATGGGTTCAGTTACTAAGCATCTTTGAGGGATTTGAAAGCCTGTCATTGAGATGCTCCTAGCGGAACAAGACCTATTATAATTCAATATACCAAGAGATTGTCTAACTCATTAAAATGAGGATTAAATTGTTATTTATAACCAATTATTATTAAAATAGCTTAACCTTTAATAAGGCTATTCAGATAAGACACCTTTTGGATTTCAACAACTTTGTCATGTAGTAAGGAGAATCATTCTCATGTAATATTCTGTTCCAGGAATTTTATCTTTCTCTGTAGAAGATTGCATTTGTTAGTCTTGGCTTTAAGGATTCTGCCCTCATTCAATATAAGACTTCTCATAAACGCTTAAGATGTTTACTAAGGGTGAAAGAGAATATGGTAATATCATTATGATAAACTAATACACAAGACGTTTTTAGATCTCCAAGAATACCATCTATTTCCCACTGAAAGTTTGCAGGGGCGTTACACAACCCATGGGGCATATAATTAGCTTAAACAATTTTTTTCTGGAGATCATCTCTCATTTTTCTCTGTCTTCTGGTGCTAGTTTGATCTGCCAATATCCTCTGAAAAGATTCATTACTTAGAAAAACATAAATCTCTTTAATAGCTGGATAGATTTATTAATTTGAGGCAGAGAGTAGCTGTTTTTCCAAGGATTTTGTATCCAGTCGCTTATAATCCATCACAACACAATGAACTCCGCTTTTCTTTTAGACCAGCTAGTAGGGGAAGCCCAAGAAATCTGGGAAGGTTTTTAAAAGACCAGCTTCTAATAAACTTTTCTCTACCTTGGCCACTTGAGCCTCTTTGGCCTTGGATTTCCAGAAATGCCTGGCCAGATGGGCTGAAGATTGCTTTTATTCAACTTGTGTTGGCACCTTTTCATCACCTCAAAGTCATCAGGGCCTTAGGAAATATTGAAATGTTCTTTAATCAAAAACTCTGCAAATTGGTGCTGTTTGCTAGTTAGTGAATCACTGGTGTTACCTCCATTCAGGCTATGATAGGGAGTTTGGTAAGTCATAAGTCATTCAGAGATCCACAGATAGAGATGAAAACAACTTTATCGTTAAGTAAGGTGCATACATAGGCTATTGGATTATTATGAGTCTCAGTCATGAGTTGATCTGTGATATGGGCCATCAATACAGTAATAAGACCACAATTTGTAGTATCAAGAATACCTGGGCAAGCCAGGGGTTCACTTATTCATGGATTAGGTTCTGCGTAGATCTCCAAAAGTTAAGCTGATGGTATAATAACTTGAATCTTCATATCCATCAATATTTAAGTCTTAAGAGGAATGGATGCCTTATTTACAAGAAAAATTGAAATTCCCTGAAGAGCAGCGACGTTTAAAGGAAGAAGATTAACATTTGGTCTCATTATTTTATCTCGGTCACTTACTAGAATTGCGATTTTACATCAGGCAAATTTGTTATTTTCTCCTATTTTTCATCTTGGCAGATTCCAAATGATGAGTGGAACGTGATACCCAGTATGGATAAATACTGGTCTTTATGGCTGATATTTTTGTTGATTTAACTAAAAACTGCATGCTGATATGTAGATTTTAGTTAGTATCATCTAGGACAATCTGGGGCTGAAACCACTAAAGACCTGATTTGAATGGTTAACAACAAGTAAGCGCCAAGAGATATGGTGCATTAGGGTCCCACTATTCTTTATGCTGAGGTATGCTAGCATAAAGGAGCAACCTTAATTTGCTTCATCAAGTGAGAGGAGTGACGTTAATGGGAGAACTGTTGTCAATGATGTCAGGACTTTTACTTTATGCACCACTACTTCTGCTTAAGTAAAATCTGAGCCAAAGTAATGGATGGAGTAGATATCATTGGTTATTATAAACTTGTTAAAAAGTCATTGGGCTTACTCAGGAAATAATAAGATAAACGGCTAAATATATTTTCAACAATATTATTAGGAATTGACAAACCTGTCTGGAGCAGATATAACAGAACAGTTTGGAGGTAAATGATTCTGAAAAAGTTGTTGAGGCGTAGATTTAGCAGCTTAGGGAGCTTGCGCCCTAGACTAACGCTTCTTTTTCTGCTTTCTCTGGCTTTTCCTCTAAAATTATCTTTCCTGTTGATTTTAAAATCCACAATAGGGACATGGGTCGCGTTTGTGCTAAAGCTTTGGCTTTACAAAGGTGTAGATATGGGGTCACAATCCTTTACTAGGTGAGATGTGACGTGTTTTGGGTTCAGGCAGTTCCATAGTAGCCTCATTAACATCAAGTATTGACTTGAAGTGCTCCTTAATGCCTTGGAAGTGAAGCACAAGGGTGTGGTTGGAGGATAAAGCAGTACCACTGCAGCTATTGCATTTTCCGGAGTTACCTTGTTACAAAAGCTAAGGCCTGAGCCCTATAATAAAGGTTACCATAGCCAATAGAAGATTCTCCTTTCTTCCTGATGGAGGCGCATATTGGTTTGCTTGTGAATGTACAGAGTCAAGTCGCTGTCAAACTCTTAAATGAGGGAAGCATTTATTGATCCTCAAGAGGTGCATTCTTTGAAATATATCATTATCTCTTGGGCACTACAGTTAAGGTAAACTTGTATGTATTGACATTTTTGCCTATCCATGATCAACTCCAAAGCGTTTTTTTAAAAGTTAAGGTTTAAATACTCTCCATGATGGAAACATAATTCTCTAAAGGTTGGCTTAAAAGAATTTTCTGGTTCAGATAGGACAAATATGGTAGGAGGAGAAAGTTTTCCATTATCCAAAGGCTCTGTCTCAGAAGGATCCATCATATAGATTAATCAATTTGTTGCTGAAGTAGCTCTAAATTATTTTGCAAACTATGGCCCTAATTGTCCACAAGAGCAGTGATAGCTTTGGAACTGAGACCCTGGTATACTTAGTGGTTTTTGATGGCCTGGTTGGAGAGTTTCTGTATTACCTTTTGTTACTGGTCTTCCAATTCCTAATTTAAAAGGTAAGTTGATTGAGCTTGGCGTTCAGAGTAACTTGGTAAGTTAGTTGTCAAGAATCCATATCTGAACACACTTGCTGTGAAGTAGCCACTTTATCAGAGAGGGAAGCCAAAAAAGATTGGTGTCAAGGTAAGTCCTATAACGTACTTAAAGCAACTTTAAGCCTCCCCTCAGTTGGCATTCCAGGTTCAAGATATGAGTTTCATGATCTTTGTCTTGGATTGGCACAATACTTAAAGGATCTCCTGGGGTCCTAGAAAGCCATCAGAACCATGGGGGCCCTCTGGGCCTCTGGGACCCTCAGGACCTATGTGTCCTTTTTGAACGGTAAGTTCTGAGGCAGATTGGCATTGCCCTATTGTTAGGCTGGTAAACCCAACCACTGAAGTTATCTATATCAGTCTCATATAATTGTTGTTGGTTAGTTAACTGAGCTACTAAGTCAGACACAGATCATTCTAAACGTCCTTGTAGGATTTTAAATCATCACTAAGTTGTTATGTAATTTTAATATGTATATATCCACAAACTCCATTATCAAACTGGACAAGTTGGCTTTGTGGCTCAATATTCTTTTATATTTTTCCATAATGGCCTCACAATTATCTTGACCAAATTTGGATGCGGTCTTATATAGTTAATTAAACTGGAAATGAGCCTTTAAGTTAAAATGGATTTTTTGAATTCCACCCATGGTTCATCCTAAGAGCTGCAGCTGATGGTGGAGAGCAGGGTGGGCAAATAGACGGAGATATGACTCATAGATTTTACGCCCATTTTAGTGCTCAGGTGGATAGCCATGGTGTACAAGTACATTTGTTCAAGTGAAACTTGGATGGAATTATACCTAATAGTTTGTCCTTCAAGCTATTTTTTCTAAAGATAAAGCCTCCACAGTATGGGCTACTTTTGCTGGTTGGATCTAGTAGGTTTTATGATGGGCCAAAGTCTAAAGGTCATTGGCACTTTTAGTTGTAAATTTATCATGTTTTAATTAGGTACTTTTTGCTGGTTAGAGTGAATCAATCTTGTCAATCTCATGTTTTCCTCCCTTTGGGTGTGTTGAAATTTATGCCCACCTTTTCATCTTCTTAGGTTACCTGTTGGATCGCTAGGGGATAATTCCCACTGGTAAATGAATTGGATATTGGTTGACCTCGATTTTGGGTTAATAATGTTTAAGGATTCCTTGGGTAATTTGTCAGGTTCATATCTATCAGGGATCAATCCAAAAATAATGCTTAAAATTTTATTGGCAGAGTTGCCAACAAGATTGAGGCATCTGATAGTTGATCATTGATTAACTATCAGGTGTATCAATTGGGATTGGCCAGGTTTCATCAACCAATTGGGAATTTAATTAGCAGTTGTGAGGTGAGTGACGCCACCTGAAACTAGCAAATTAATCAGTTGTTTTGTACTTTGCCATAATTGGTAAAGAGTCTAAACCTAAGCAGATTGCAAGCCAAATATGGTTAGTTTGCTATGATCAAGCATGAAGCGTTATGGGCACGTTTTCTGGCTCTTTCTGTTTCAGGTCTCAAGGATGTCTAATGAAGGAATCCTAACCTGATGGAGAGACCTTCTCTGATAAAGACATTGTAGGAAATTTAATGACAACGGCTGCCATTTCATGGTTGAGGTGCCAACTGAGGAGGTGGGTGCCAAATTTACACTATAAATTTCTTAATAAATTCATATATTAGAAAAGAACTTCCATTTGGTCTATAAGCTCTACTCTATTTAGTTAATTATTGTTGTGGTATACAATAATTGTGGACTCTTTTGTGTGTACAAAGATTAAGGATCAGGGGATCCTTTGAAGAGAATCAGACCCTTAGATGTGAATCTCCGCAGACCCATAATGACAAAAGAAAAGTTGGGAACCTCTGAATCTGAGAGTGGATTAATTTCAGTCAGAACAGGAAAGAAGTCTCTACAATTTAATCAGTATTTCATGGATTATTATAGGTCTAGCGTTGGACCATATCAGTCTTATCTATTCAACTACAGATAATAGTCTTCATACTATTATCATCACATATCAATTACTATCAAGAAACGCAAATTTTTGAACATAATGAACTTTTGCAGCTAACTTCTGGGATCTATCAATTTTTGACATCATTAGGAACCCAGATTTTAACATTTGGTCTCACTAAAGGGGGTAGTTGAGTAAGATACGCCAATCTAAGATGTCATACAAGGAAGAGTTAAGAAAATTTGGAAAGAATTGGCAACCGTTAACAAGTGCGCCTTGAATTAGCCAATAATAGAGAATTTGCTGCCTTGAAGGAGAGATTCACTAAGATCAAGGAAGGAGTAGAAGATGTTTACAATTTTGGCAATGAGTTGCTAGGGAGAGGAACATCATTGAAGAAGAAAGAAGGAGATTTAGTCTTAGAAGTTTTATTCTTGAAGACTGAACATAAAGCGGATTGCATTAATTGCGTTTACTTAGATCAGATGTGAAGCGTTTAGTGAAGCAAGTCAAAGAACTGAAGACTCAGAGATACAAATGTGAACCCTATGCAGCAACTGACGCCAAAGAAAGGACCTCAGCGACTCCAGTTTGAAAGTTGACAATTCCTAAAAATATGCCAACTGCATTTGCTGCCATTTTAGAGATGACCCCAAGATCACTCCTCAAGTCAGTTAGGTAGCCAAGCTGAGAGTGGCAGCTAGAGAAACTTTAAAGGAATTCAAAGCCATGCCAAAATTACCCACTTTTTTATTAGTACAATGCTCCTGAATCCTTCCAATTTTTAACATGACTATGTTTAGGTATGGTGATAGACAAAAAGCTTTGACGTTCATGAACTGTTTAGATAAAGGCTGTCAAAACTTGGTATTACCTTATCTAGAGGGAGATAACTTGTTTTACTCAGAGGCCAAGGCTGCAATAATGAAGGAGTTTGAAGCCACATGCGTTTGTTAAAATGCAAGAAAGAATTTATGGAGATCCAATTCCAGAAAGACGAGACCTTAGCAAATTTAAATGACTAATTTAACCAAGAATCACAGATTTTGCTCGGAGAGAAAGTATTGGACAATTTTAATGTGTGGATCACATTACAAGTGGCCCTTTGGCATCATTGCAATTTACATCAAATGATGTCTTCCACGTTAGCAATGGATATCACCACCTCAAAAATGGTGGATCACTTAAAGATACTAGGAGCCACGTTCAAGGCCCCTAATTGAAGTTTTAAGCTGGGTCCAGTTTGAAATTCAAATCCTACTAAGGGGACTGAAAACGCTAAGGAATCCAATAATTGAACAATGTGCTGTGAAACAAACTTGAGAAATTCAAATGGACAAATAAGAGTAATAAACGCTGTCATCAGTGTGAAGGATGGGCACTTTGCTGCATAAAGTTTTAGCAAGAAGCCTAAGGAACAAATCAATGTGGTCCAGGAAAAGGAGGCCAAACTAGCACAGGAGCCAGGAAAAGTGCTCACAGCCTAGATGGGGAATAGTCTAGAGCTGCAGTTAAAACTGTTCCTCCCAGTATCTTAAATGAGGATATTGACATTAGTGATCTGTTTATTGGTGACGATGCACAGGACCAACTTTACTAAGTGGTAAACTTAGATGTCAATGCAGTAACCAGAGCGGGAGCAAAGGGATTGACCACAAAATATCAAGTAGGTCACTCGCCCATATGTGTGCCAATTAGCGAATAAGATTTGATCTTCTGGAAATCCAGATGATCTGGAAAAGTCAAATTAGATGAGGTGAACCTGTCAACCCTCCTAAGCGTAATTAAGAATTCTTTTCTGATCTGTTTGTGAAAATAATTTACACCCTCAATTTGGCAAATAATGCCACTATACACTTAGCAAGTACCATTTTGCAATACTCTGAGTGTACATATACTAATATACTTGTCAATTGAGCATGAGTGCAGGCAATTATTGACAGCGGTGTGCCAATCAATATTGTCTCAATCAAGCTGATGAAGAAAATGAGAATTTTGCTGATTTGTAATATAAGAAGGAATATGGATTACTAGCCCATATACAGCCATCTCCTGTGGAGCATATAGCGCTTTTCCACTCAGATTTGCGACTTTAGTTGTATCCGCCCCACCAATAGTCATGCACAACCAAAACTACAATATTCTAATTAGGACTGGGTTTCTAAGGGAACACAGAGATAATTGTAACTTCAAAGATAATATGTTGATCATATTGGGTCAGACATTACCTCTAGTTTATCAAGAGATGAGGAAACTCCGCTTACCAGGAGAAACGACTTCATCAATCTGATCTACAACGATGGTAATATCCAAATTTACTACCAATTGGTTGGATGAAAGAAAAGAGAAATGCCGAGGGAAATTCTGGAAAATTGGGGAATTTGCTACAAATCAAGAATTTGAGGAACATACTTCCAGGATTGCATATTATAGTCAATACAGGATTGACATTAGAGATACCTGGGCTGTTGTATGGAAAAGTTAGTAGACCCTGGAAGAAGTCCAGAGTAGAGCCATGGGTGGCTCCTGGATTAGTTATTGCTGGGCCATGGAGAAATCCGAGTTTTCTTTTAGTTTTTTGAGTGGAAAACCAATGAAGGTCAAGAATAATCAGATTTCACTTTTGTCCATCTGTTCACAACAACAAAATTGAGAAAATTCCATTATTTTGGGACTGTCATGAAAATGGCAGAAGATATTAGACCTTCCTGCCAGTTAGGATATGAGAGCACCCAAAAATCAAGCCAGAATGCCATTGGCATTACCACTTGTACAAAGTTATATGAAGCTGCAAATTGGGAAATAATGACTTGTTGATTTAAAATGAGCTTGAAAAAGGAACCTAAAATGAGCCAAAATGGAAACAACCCCAGGCACTAAGGGTCTTGCTGCAGGGGATTGTACCACTGGGTTGGCTTCTACAGGGTTGCTGGTAGGTGGGTTCATTTCTATTATAGAGACAAAGGGGAAGATCCTTGCTTAAAATTGTGGATATAAGAACAAGATCCCAGTATATTGATAGCGGATAGTTTCTATAAGGGGTTAAATTGCCAGAAGTTTCTTGCACGTTGAATCCTGTTGACAATGGTGGGAGTGCTTGTAATCATCAAAACTGGTAATGACCATTCAATTTAGAGATTAATAGGCCACCAGGTTAAAGCCATTGGGACTTTGGCAAGAGGAATTTAAATAAAGTAAAAAAATTAAGTTTTTAGAAAAAATTTATTGGAAAGGAAAATAAAGAGAATTGACCAACAATTTCCTCAGTGCAGTGCAACTGATTGAATAGTGGTTAATTGGTAGTGAGTCCAAACCAGGATTGGGGCCCTCAAATTCAACCTAAACTGGTGAATTTTCAGTGGAGGGGGAAAATAATTTTAGCTAGAACTGACATTGAAGGATTTGGCGGCAGACCAAGTTAGCATCAGTTCAACTGCAAACGCCTGGACCAAGGCTCAACTACATTTTTGTCAGTTGGCTCAAAGGCATCTGTCCTGAAGAGCCATGAGAATTCCCAGAGCCACCCCACATAGGGGCAGTCCCAATTGGTTGTAAACAGGTTCAGGATACTCAACCCACCTGTGCCCAGTTGCTAGGGCGTTCATTTGGTTAAATGAGTTATGTCAACCGCAACTCCCAACTAATTGGATAGGGTTTTGAATTATCTGCAATATTTCCCAAAGATACTATCTGCTCATTGGAATCATCTTCAATGACTTTGAGGGGTGTTTGGCATCAGTAATAATACTGCTGGCTGAGTCAAAACTGTCAGCAATTCCGGCTAATAATTCAATACTTTTCCCTTTTTGATTATAAGCTTTCCAAACATCAGGCTTTATTCCCATCAGTTTTGGACCTTTTGACTTTGATTCAGTAATCTCAGCGCAGATTTCCTCAATTTGGCAGACAAGTTCAGCCAAGGTGAGCACAGGTACTGGGGGAGGAATCCTAAGAGGGAGGGCTGTTACCCAGCGCTCATCTACCACATGGGTGAGGTCACCCTGGGTGATGAGGGGTACAGCCACCCTCTTCAGACCATTTTTATTCGGAGATGGGAAACTGGCTGATCCATGCACTTGAGATGTTCCCCTGGACTTACATTACCCTTTCCTTTTTCCAAAGGAGGGCACCACTGCCTGGAAACTGCGTGAGGACTACATTTTGTGAGCCTTGGGCAACTTGATTGCCATTAAAGTCACAACTTTTTTGAGGGGATGGGGAGCGTTGGGATGGGACTAATGAAACTCCTCAACCAGTTCCATGCAGTTAGTGCAATATTGGCCTTAACGCAACTGTTCTCATAGTCTGGATAGCCTTTTCAGGCTACAAGATACTGAACTGACCTTTTAGGATTGTGGGACGCTAAGATATTTTCCACCTCAGCCTCCTCCGTATCCTCAATTACAATTGGCTCTGGGTCTGTGGGAACAGTCCCCTTAAATGGGGACAACTGAGAAAAGTGGAAGATGGGGTGTTGTTTCCGATGAGATGGCAGCTTTAATCAGAAAGCACCATTGCCCAAATCTTCCTCCACCACACACACACACACACACACACACCAGGGGAACCTGAATGCTTACTTGCGAACTTCCAGGAGGGTACCTGCATTCTCAAATGGTGCATATCGAGCATAACATATGAACCCATCATTATGTCATGGCCAGGAAGTCGTTTTAAATCTACAAACTGCTTGTAGTCATCAGTAGCTTTAGTGAGATACTCTCACACTTAGGACTTAGTAGACTGAATGTGCTCAGCATGATCCGTGGCAGCTGGGACCTTGGGAAGCAAGCAGGGACTGACCAAAAACGAGGGATTATACCCTAGTGTCGCTTCATAAGGTGAAACCCCCTTAGACGCATGAATTCTATTGTTGTAGGCAAATTGAGCGAGAGGAAGGTTGTTTGCCCAGGTATCCTGTGCAGCTGCAGCATAGCAGTGCAGGTACTGTTCTAAGATTTGGTTAACTCGCTCAGTTTGTCCATCAGACTGGGGATGATATGCCATGGAATGACAGGGGAAATTTTTAAAATGGATAAGAGTTCACTCCAGAACTGTGCTGTGAACTGTGAACCACAGTCGCTGATGATTTCCTGCGGAAGACCAAACATTAAAAACAAATGGCGCACAAAGAGATGAGAGGTTTCTTCTGACGTAATTGTGGAAGCACAGGGAATAAATAGGGAAAATTTGGTAAAACAATTGACCACCACCATCACTGCCGTAAATCCATTAGAACAGGGAAGTTTGACAATAAAATCCGCAGACACTGATGTCCATAGACCCTCCTCCTGTTGCAATGGATTTAGGAGACCATTTCCTCCTGAATGGTCCAACTTGGTCCATGCACAGGTAACACAATTGGCAATCCAGGCCAGAACTTCCTTTGTTAAATTCATCCAATTATAAGTCTACTTGATCAATTTGATGCATTTCTTATTTCCAGATGGCCTATTGTGGGAGGATTGTGATGCGCTTGAAACATCTTGGCTCTAAAGAGAGGAGGAACCCAAACCTGTGACCTAAAATAGATGAGACCCTCCACCAAGGAATATAGGTAATGTTTTTGAGTTTGAAGGAACAATTGATCAAATAATTCCACCCCTTTGGGGCAGGTCATTTGGGCTGCTAAAACCTGTGGAATGAGAGGGTGTCAGGAGCAAAGGCGACTGATGAGATTATGAGAGGAACAATAGTCAAGATTTTAGTGTGGAGGGGATCACAATAACCAGGTCCACTTCATCTGAGTCTGAGGGACAGTGGGCTGGGTTGCAGCTAATAAAATCGCTAAGCATGATAAGCACGCCTATGATGAATTCATATCTACAATTTAAACTTCAAAAATCCTTATAGGTATGAGCTTGCCAGTGTGCCAATGTCTGGGGGCTTGCAGAAATACAAAAGAGCTTGGTGATCTGTACGCACAGTTAACTCATGCTGGGCACCATGTAGCAGATACCGCCAATGAGTCAACGCCCATGCTATGGCTGCCAACTCCTTATTATAGATGGCCCATGATTGCTCAGTAGAGGAAAATTTCTGGGAAAAGTGGGTGACCGGATGTTCCAAGCCTTCGTGCTCCTGGAGCAAAACTGCCCCCACTGCCACAGATGAGGCATTGCAAGCAATGATATGCGGTTTGTAGGGATCCGCATGTTTTAGTATGAGGGAGATAAAAACATCTCTTTAATTGACTTGAATGCCTGCTGGCACTTGGGTGTCCAACAAAAAGCACATTATTATCCATGAGGGGGTGAAACGGAGCTGCTAACTGGGAAAGGGCTAGGGAAAATTTCTTAAGGAAAATTATGGTTCCCAAGAAACTCTGTAATTGTTTCTGGGTTGCTGGAGTTGGCCATTCATGAATGGCGTCCAACTTATTAGGGGGAATCGCATAGCCATCCTTAAGGACTAGGTTCCCACAAAAAGTAACTTTCTCCTTATATGCTCACATTTAGAAGGCTTGACGAACAAGCCTGCCTTTTGCAAAGAAGCCATGACCGCTTATAAGTCTTTAGTGTGTTGTTTGGGAGTTGAGGAGTGAACTAAGATGTCATCAATATATGCAACCATGCAAGTGAATCAGAGGTCACCCAGTATACAAAAATCATTTGTTGAAACTTAGCATGCGCATTCTTCAACCCAAAGGGCATTACACAAAATTGGAAAATACCTTGTTTTGTTTAGATTTTGGTAAGCCATTCTTGCCCTTCCATCACCCAAATTTGGTGAAGGCATTGACAAGATCCAGCTTAGAGAACATGCAAGATTTAGCAATCACTTGACTGATGGTCTGCTAAAGGGGCAAAGGGTAGGGATCGTGTACTGTGACTTTGTTTGGGTGTCCATAATCCATGCAGGGATGGAGGGAACCATTGGCCTTTTTGGCAAAAACAATGGGAGACGCGACTGGTGATGTCTCTTTAAACAACCACCCTTTCTTCAACATATCGTTTAACCAGGTGTTAAGTGCAACCTCCTCCATCGCTGTGTGTGGATACAATGGGCAGTTGATATTCACCAACTGTACCGCGGTTCTGAATCCTAAGTCAAATTTAGTGTGAGGGGGAAGATGGTCCGTCTTCTTGGAATCAAAGATACTTTGATAGTGCATTAAACCTCAGAAAAATCAGATGGAAGGCCTCAGGATAAATGAGAGAGATGATGGAGCTGCAACCTTGAGTTTTTCTAAGGGTATTGACTAGAGGAAAATCCCCCAATTGATCCTTATTGAACGACAACATATTTGACTCCAGGTGGATTATAACATGTTGTCAGTGCCACCATCTGACTCCCAAGTTTACAGGAAACACTAATTTTGGCGTTGCGGAGAACTGATCACAGAAGTTAAACTGATGTACTGAGAAAGGTACTGGCTGAAGGACTATATATGATGTCTGGGAGGCTGAAGAAGCAACCATCACCAAAAGACCTATGTCCAGGTCCAGGTCCAATTGTTGTGCTAACTCAACGCTCATAATATAACCCGCAGCTCTGGTATCCACCAAAGCCTCAAAGGAGACATGGTGAGACCTGATACTAATATTCATAGGCAATAAAAATTAAGTAAAGGTTTTTTTATTGGTAGATTTGGTCATTTATGCTGCAACTGAAGAAATGGCAAGTAAATTAGGGGAGGCCAGAAACCTTTTCAGGAGTAAAGTTGGGAAGAGCAAGGGCTTTGGAACCAGCTACTTCAATCTGGGCTTTTACTGATTCATTAATAGGTGAACCAGGATAACACAACTCAGATGCAGGGGTATTGAGAGGCTCCGAGGCCAGAATCAATACTGGTTCAATAGTAAGAACTGAATCCAAATCATTGTTAAGTAGACCAATCATATAATATTCCCCTTGATAGTGGGAAGCATGGCGAGGGGAGGCGTTGATAGTGGTCCCAGCTTTACATATCTGATCAACTGTCCCTATAGGGGTGGACCAAACTTTGTGATGGGCAGAGGCAGAATCCAACCCTGATCTAAAGATTGCTTGGAGCATTTCATTAGAACTCAAGTGTGGGAGCCTGTTTGCGGAAGGTTGTGATTAAAGAAGCCAAGCTAGGGACTTTGGCCATAGTAGAAAGCAATTGTAATAAATGGTCTAAATGCGACACAGGGAGTTTTAAAGCGGCTGATAATAATGTGACCAATGAGGTAGAATCTCCCACTTGTGAAGTAGTATGCAGAAGTCTTTTTACCCACCAACGGGCATCCCTTTCTACAACATACAAAAGGGTGACCCCTTTTTGGGCATGGAATAGCGCAGCAGCATTATTAAGGGCAATAGCAGAATTCATTTGCACCTCAGCAAGGGCGTTGAGAACTTGATTGACAATATCTCAGGAGGTAACACTCAGATTCCTTTCTTGAATATTAGGTGGGGAAAGATTATCTATCCACGGGGCTCTGCTGCCCTGAAGGAGTTTCCCCAAAGTATAGCAAATACTGCCTACAAAAAACTGGCAAGTGACCAAATGAACAACATAAAGAAAGCTACTGACTGCACGTTCATTTGGTAAAGGGTAAACACTGCGGCGCTCACCTTGAAGAGAAGGGCCGAAATGGCAGGAAACAATGGTTGGTCAAATATCATGAAAATAGCAGAAGAAGTTTAGACCAGCCTGCCAGTTAGGATGCGTGAGCACCCAAAAGCAAGCCAGTATGCCAGTGGCATTGCCACTTGTACAAAGTTGTATGAAGATACAACTTGGGAAATAATGACTTGTTGATGTAAAATGAGCTTGAAAAAGCAACCTGAAAATGAACCAAATAGGAAACAACCCCAGGCACTGAGGGTCTTGCTGCAGGGGATTGTACCACTGGGTTGTCTTCTACAGGGTTGCTGGTAGGTGGGTTCATTTCTATTATAGAGACAAAGGGGCAGATCCTTGCTTAAAATTGTGGATATAAGAACAAGATCCCAGTATATTGATAGCGGATAGTTTCAATAAGGGGGTTAAATTGCCAGAAGTTTCTTGCACGTTGAATCCAGTTGACAATGGTGGGAGTGATTGTAATCATCAAAACTGGTAATGCCCATTCAGTGTAGGGACTGATAGGCCACCAGGTTAATGCCATTGGGATTTGGCAAGAGGAATTTAGTTAAGGAAAAAAATTGAGTTTTAGCAGGAATTTATTGGGAAGGAAAAAAAGAATTGACTAACAATTTCCTCAATGTGATGCGACTGATTAAATAGTGGTCAATTGGTTTTGGGTCCAAGCCAGGATTAAGGCCCTCAAATTTAACCTAAACTGGTGAATTTTTGGGGGAGGGGGGAAAATAATTTTTTACTAGAACTGACATCAAAGGATTTGGCAGCAAGCTGAGTCAGTATAAGTTTGACTGCAAACGCCTGGACTGAGGCTTGACTACATTTTTGTCAGTTGGCGTGATGACATCTGGCCCAATGAGCAATGGGAATTCCTTAGGGCCACCCCACATAGGGGCGGTCCCAATTGGTTGGAAACGGTTTTGGGATACCCAACCTGCCCATGCCCAGTTGCTGGGGCGTTCATTTGGTTAAATGAGTTATGTCAACCGCAACTCCCAACT